>LPNX010815232.1:91862-108672 GCA_001517045.1 Pseudotsuga menziesii | reverse complement strand
ATAGTTTCCTTGCTTCAATCTCTCTATATCTTCCCCCCTCTTCAATGTACCAATGGTTCCTTATATAGCTTCACAAGGGATAATGAAGGGTCGAATCCGAGCGACCTCAAGGCATATGGAAGGCCAGGAGTCATATGAGTCGGATCCAAGTCAAGGAAAACTCCAAAAGGATTTGGACTATGCACACATCCCGATGTACGCGACTATAGGGGTAAAACCCGCGTATGTACGCGGTTATCGGGGGAAAAGCCGCGTATATCATAGTTTATATAGTTTTAGGGATGATAAAGGTAACATCAAAGGATAAAATGTGGTCCATTGGGTCTAAAGAGTCTGCAGTGGGACAGGGGAAGGCCATACAAAGTGTGATTCACCTAGTGGGGTGAAAATCGCTATAACAAACCATATACTTGAACATGTCTTGAAACAACCTCATTTGAAGCAATTGCTTAAGAACATAAAATCAATTCCTTGAAAAATATCTACTAGGAATTGTTTCATCCAGACGAACATGCAAAGATGCATATCATTTGTTTAAGATCTGTACAAGATTTTGATGTCTACTATAAATTAAGCTAATACTATTACAAGATGGTTGAAGGAGTGAATTCTTTATACCCTACCATAGGCAATCAGATTTATGCACCCTTTAGAATGTGAGTGAATGTTCCTACCTTGAGAGTATGGACACGCTGAAGGATGTAATGTGTGTCCTGACTCAGAAATAGGGTTTTCCTAAGGAATCCAGGAATTATCACATCCTTGAAAAGTATCACTAATCAGAATCACATTCATTAATAATTTAATAGGTCATGTACAGACCCGAGACATTCCAACAGCCTCAGCATAGGCAGTTTCCTATTGATGAGAATTCTGGGCAGCATATATGTCCTAAGAAAATCATTTATAGCAATGCTGGGTCATATATCTCCAGTTCTGTGAATAACAGATCTATTGGCACATTCAACACTACTCAGACTTGCTGCAGCCCTAATCAACAATAAGAAGTCGTTCCAAAACATATAAAAATCATGTAGCAACATATGCCCCGAAACAGATGTTTAAATATGTTTGAAAATAGGGTAAATGCCGAGTCTTATATACCAATTAGTGGTTTATTTGGAATGATTGTATGGCCTAAAACCTATAGCATCAGTGTGCCCATCCTCTTAGACTTGCCAAAGCATGAAATCTGAGCAAATTAGAAGCATCTGAGCACGTTTTCATGTAGATCACCATCTGCAACGGTATGCTTCAGGTTTATGGTATATATTTCACTAAATTGTTTGGTAATTGGGCATGAATGAAGACCTCATCCTTAATAAGGAGTCCACGATTGTTGGAGCAATTTATGACAAGGTTTAATCAGCGCTTGAAGGAAATCTAGCAGCACTCCCAGTCAAGAGCACAATGAATCCTTTCTAATGCATACAAAGAAAGAAATGGATAATAGAAACCTGACCTAGAATATAGGATACCGGAAGAATTTCACTAATTCGTTATCCCTAAGTTAATGAAATGAATTTTCAAAGGGAAAAGGGCTAGCCTGAAGAAACTATTAGTATAATTAAAATAGCATCAACAAATTTCAAATAAGAAACTCCCAAAAATCCATGAAAAAAATCCTCAAAATTACACTAAAATGCACCATATCCTTGATATAGTGATACTTGATCTCGATATGCTTTGAATTGTCATGGAACACTGGGTTCTCTGACAACTTCACACAACTCTGGTTGTCGCAATATATACAAGTAGCATCCAACTGGAGATCAAATAAATCAGACAGTAGCTTCCTTAGCCATACTGCCTCACAACTAGCTGAACAAGCTGTGACATACTCTGCTTCAGCTGTACTCAATGCCACATAGGATTATTTCCTGCTAAACCAAGAGATCACACCTCACTACAACAAAAAATGGATTTAGCATCGAATTTAGCGCCGGATTTTAGTGTAATTTTTTCCCAATTGTGGTGAACAATCCGGCGCTAAACCTGGCGTTATTGTACATTTTCGTAAAATGCCGTCTATTGCATCTTTTTTTCCGTCCTTTTTAACATCCATTTTTGCATCCATTTTTGCGCCCAATTTTTTGCATCTAATGTTATGCCTTTATTTGCGCCCAATTTTTCAACTTCTATTGCATCTGTTTTTACGTCCTTTGTTACATCCTTGTTTGCACCCAGTTTCACGCTCATTTTTGCATCCAATGTTGCATCTTATTTTGCTCCTAGTTTTTCATCGAGTCTTGCACCCAATTTTGCACCATGTTTTACATAAAATTATGTGTCCAATTATGCATCTAGGTTTGCATCCAATTTTAGGCCCAATATTGCGTCTAGTTTTGCATCCAAATTTACTTATAATGTTGCATCCCCATTTGCGTCTAATTTTGTATTGTTTTACGTCTTTTTTTGTATCCATGTTTGTGCCAAATGTTCCATCTCATTTTACATCATATTTTGCATCTAGGTTTGCACCTAGTGTTGCATCCTGGTTGATGTCTTTTTTTGCATCTATGTTTGAGCCCAATTTTGCACCTAGTGTTGTGCCTAGTTTTGTGCCCATGTTTGTATCTAATATTGCATCTAGTTGTGTGTCCAATGTTGCATCCCATCTTGCATTCAATATTACGTCTAGTTTTACATCCAATGTTTTGTCCCGTCTTGCATCTAAAATTGTGTCTTGTTTTAAGCTTTTGTTTGCGCCAAATGTTGGTTCTAGTTTTGCAGCTGGTGTTACGTCCAGTTTTGTGTCCATCGATAGACCATATTTTATGCTCAATTTAATGTTCAATTTTACATATAGTTAGGAATCCACTTTTTTATCTATTGTTGCGTCTAGTTTTGGACCTATTATTACATCTAGTTGAGTCATTAATTGTGTCTAGTGTTGAGTCTCTTTTTGCATCCAATTTTGCGTTTAGTGTGACATCCATTTTTGTGTCCACATTTGCATTTGACATAAGGTCAGATTTTGCGTACACTTTTGTGTTTGGTGTGACGTCCACTTTTACATCATGTTTTGCATTTAGTATTGCGTCTAATATTGCATCCATCTTGCACTACTACATTTTTTACCTTTAGAAATACATTGCAATATCATTAGGGCATGGAGGAATTGAACCACCAATATCCTGCTTGTAAAGCAGGTGCTCTTCCATTGAGCTAGCACCCTTTAAGAATCAAGAAGAGGAGCAATATTAACACATAGATTTCATCATTTGTAATTCTAATAAAAGACAATAAGATCCAAAGACAAACATGCTTAAAATCCAATTTATTTTTCCAAACACACTAATAAGCAAAAAAATCTACCGTGCTCAGGCAACAAAATATCCGAAACAATTACGCAATCTATTAAAGTGGTCCACAAAAGGGTCTTAGAGAACAACATAATGTATCGATCACAACTACATTTCGACCAAAAATCCGACGGTCGTATTGTCGGATTTTCGACACCTCCTTGTCGCATGTACGACACTATGAATTTTTTTAAGCGTCGGTGGATTGTCGTCGGTTATCCAACAGAGTTCCAATTTGTCGGTTAAGCGACAGCTCAGTTTACTGTCGGTTAAATGTAAATCATCGATTATCTGACATCTAATTCATATTAAACTTTAAACGTAAGCATCGGTTAAGCGACGGTTAAGCTACGGTTAAGTGGCGGTTCACCAAAGAAACCTGTCTATTAACCGACGGAGTATGAAAACTGAAACGTCGGTTAAGCGACGGTATTGAAATTTAAAAAAAAAATCACCTACAGGCCGTCGCTTAACCGATGGCGTATGAAAACAGAAACATTGGTTAAGCGACGGGTGTAAAAATTTTAAAAAAAAGAATCACCTACAGGTCGTTGCTTAACTGATGGCTATAAGCGTTTAAAAAAAAATACAAATGCCTTGACGTGTCACAACCTCGTCATGAACCTTTCATTCAGCTCACACCATAGGAGACTCATGTCACAACCTCATCATGAAAGTATTGCTTCATTGCATCTACCTAATCCATATAGAGATCCTTATATGCATCTTGATTTACAATTGAAAAACAAATGAAATTAATTTTATTAATGTCCAGTAATGACCAAAGAAAGGTCAATGGAACTCAATAATGGAAACAAAATGGGACATAGAACAAAGTAATGCCACTTTTATCTGTCATACCATCATAAATGGATACAAAATGAGAAAGACATCATGGCACTAGAGAGAAGGACCTGATGTGCCAACCCCATTGAGTTCCATAGAAATAATTGTTGTAATTGGATCTGTATCACTTTCCCGATGGTCTGCTCATCAAAATACATTTTTAAGAATAAAAATTTTTGATATTGCATAACTAAAAGTACCATGTTGACATCAATGCACGTCCAAGAGTACCATTTGGCAGTGCCATTTAACATCTTATCAATTCACTAACCTTCTCTTACAGTTATATAAAAGCCTAAGTGAAGATCCATCACTCCATCAGCATAACACACCATGTGTGCTCCATAATCTGGAGTGAGTGCAATTGGCGCATGGTCTGTAATTATGGAAAGCACAAATGTTAGATGTGCCATAAGCTGAACTATATGCTCATATCATAAAGTTGCCAACTCATGCAGTACACAATTAACTGATGATAAATAACATGCATAGTGTTTTGCAAGGGATACTCAATACTTGTCCATCAAAGTAAACAGCAGATAAAGTCAACATCAAGCAAGGTTACTGTATAATGAATACAATAGTATAAATTATTGAACATATAGCCAACCCCTAAAATATTTGTCCAACTTCTGAGTGTAAAATAATTCCTTCCTTTGCAGGAAAATAATTGGCAAAGAAAGGCTTTTAACAGGTGGAGTGATTTGTGGGACAACAACACAGGCAAGTGACTCTCTTGGCGAGGTCTTAATAATTCTCAAAGACTTCCCCAATGTTGCACGACTCGGACTCGGAAAAGACTCGGCTGGCATGTGACTCGTCGACTCGGGAAAGACTCGGGACAGACTCGGGACAGACTCGACAAATAGGAAAAATACTTAAAATATAATAATTTTTGGGAAAAAAAAAGATAATAACATTTCCAATCCATAACATTTCCAATCCAATCCATATAATTTTGATGTACATGTAACTTGATTTATAATGTAATATATGTCGCATTTTCAAAACACAAGAACACAGTCGGCTGTGTCATGTCTACTACAAAGAAATTCCACACAAAAAGCTAAAGAGTTATGGAATTTGAAGGCAGTCCTCCTTTCAAGTTTTATTTTCATACCTTCCAACTTATATGCTATGCTCCCCTTGCTATTTAGTTATAACTATAGAACTACCTTAAAATCACATGTTTTCAATTGGTTGACAAACAGGATCTAGGTTAACAATGGGTGGAATTTGCTGTAGAATGAACTAATATAGGTAACACATTTACCAATGACCATACATTGTTTCATTAAGGAGAAATAAAAAAAATTTCTAAGTACTCCTTACATGGTTAAGAGCCAATTATAAAAGGTAAAACCTAACCATTATGGGATTATATAGAAAAAATTATTTTTCTGCCTCTTTCTTTCCATTCTTGGTAATAAGAGATGCATTTGGAGAAGTTAATTCAGACCAGATAATTATAATTGTACCTAAAAAACTGTCTACCTTACTGATCTGTAAAGCAAAAANTTATAATCATACCTAAAAAACTGTCTACCTTACTGATCTACAAAGCAAAAATATAACACAGATATGCTAATATTAAAGGTCAAAGAATCAAGAAAACGTGACTCCTTTGATAGACTGCTTATAGAGTCTTTGATCCTTGAAGTTGGAGAAGACAACTACATANAGTCTTTGATCCTTGAAGTTGGAGAAGACAACTACATCTCCTGAGACAGTAAATGCACCTCCACCATATTCATGTACTAAGGTCCTAAAATTAAATCCAGCCAGGGTGATATCTTCATGTGCACCTCCTACATCTACAGACTTCCTCACTAAAACTGACCGTTTAAACAAGATCCATGAAACTGTGAGTACTTGTTCCAATAAAAAGTTAGTGATAAGTAAAATTGGAAATCTTCAAATCATCTCACATATTTCAAATTGGCTTAACAGAAAGCACCTATATATATATATATATATATATATATATATATATATTGCATTAATATGGAAAATCAAATAAAAATGCCAATTCTTTACCCTACCAATCATGTCTCCCAATTACTCTGCATTTTTTCATATGTATATTTAAATTTTTCAAGGATGGAAGCTATTTCAAATTTGTTAAAGGTACCAATTATCAGTATATTTGCCAAAAAATAAAAGAAATTATACAATTTAATTGATTCTCAATTGTATCAGTTTAGGCATAGCATGTCTAAAGGTAATCCTTATCTGTAGCTGCCAACAATACTAAAGGATCTATCATAATCTGCTCGTTATAAGCAAGTATGATTACTTCTGTAAAAATCTTTAGCATTTAGGACTACAAATTCTATTTCAAAAATCAACAAGAGAGACTGAAAGGTGAGGCATACAATAGAGAATTTATTCAAAGCTGGAAGTTAAAGCATTCGTCAGATAAAGGGAAGGTGGTGAGTGCAGACTGATATAAGACAAGTTTAAATGGTCATACCATTAGACAAATTAATATAATGTTTTATTTTGTAAGACTTATATCCTAAGGTTGTCAACTGGGTCTAGCTTGGGTGGTTAAAAGGACAAGTCGTTATCCTCGCCACCCAGGTTCAAATCCCACTTATGATATGTTTGCCCCTTAGTAAACGACCAGGTGCCTCCATTCTCCTAGAGAATGGCCCTCAGCCCCAGGCTAAGTCCCCCAGTCCTAGACTAGTTCAAATTCTTGGTAACTGACCAGGTGCCTCCATTCTCCTAGAGAATGGCTCTCAATGTTGCTTACGAAAAATCAACAATACTTACTCCTTATAAAATAATGCGTGTACTTAATCCTTATGGAATAATGCGTGTACATATTGGTCATCGATCTTACCGACTCTTTCCTTCCTTTCAAGAATGATCGAATAAAACGAGGAAGTTCTCTAATCTACCTTTCATCGTGCCCCTTTATGATATTTCGACCGCACCATATTATTTAAGTAATGAAGTGGCTTGCCTTCAATTCCCCTCATATCTATGCATTCATAAGATTGCCTTGTTGGTATCAGTATAAGGTTGAAACTACTATGACTATGATTCTTCATCTATGACCCCCTATTGCATTGCCCATAGATAGTCGTAGAACAGTTGGTCCTTGGGACCTATTAGATGTACGGATTAGATTTTGTTTTCTATCAATCTTCTCATTGTAGTTTCTTTTCCAGTTAGTTAGTTGTTTTCATTTGCTTTCACAAAATAATGGGGCCAGGGCATTAGAGGTGGCACTCTTTCGGTCCTATTTTGGCATGTTAATGTGCAAAATATAGTGCTCCTGCCAAGGATTTGAAGAGTTGTTCACCAACTGTACCTTTTTTATCCCTTGAGACAAAAGCACCAAAGGACACACATGTTTGAATGGTTGCCATTTGTTCAAGTATGAGTTCTTCACCCTTTCATTTCAAAATGTATCCCCTCTTGCTTGAGCCTTGCTTATCAAGAAATCAATGATTAACTAGTAATATTGATAACCCCTAACCCTAATGACCCCTAGTTAGCACTGTCATCAGCTTTCGCATTCCCTGAAGCAAATATTTGCTTGACACATTGTTCCTTGATACATCTAAATTAACTTCACTTAGGTCATTTATGGGTTTCATCATATCATAAACCAAATACTTGAATTATCTCTCCTAGGTTGTCCTGATCTTGATAATTTACCCTATGAATCTGGTAGTGAGCTTTGAGCAAAGCATGCCATTGGTTAAATCCTGATTTTAAAAATGATATGTATACAGAGTTTAGGTGGTAACTTAAATGTCTTAAAATTTGACATAGGCTATGTGATGAAAGCTAGTTCTTGAAACTCATGGTGATTTGCTGATCACGAAAGACCACGGGGTTTTGGAAGACAGAGAATAATAAAATTCAGCAATCATGATCAAGCACTTCCTGCTGAAGCTCGACTGAACCATTAACTTGGAAGATTGACATTTAATGAAGTACAGGTTTCAGCAGAGATTTGCCTGAGGAAAAAGCACCCATTTTGTAAGTCAATTAAGTCATATGTTTTTGAATTCAAAATCAAACCTGTTTATTAGACATAAATGTTATGGCTGTGTAAAACATGCTTTTTAAGAAGTCCACAATCAAATATCTCATGCAGGGCAGTAGAGATTTTCAATTGATGAATCAGAACATAGATTCAGGTAATTCGGTGGATTAATTTTGGATCTTTCGGATCACTAATAATGCAACAGCTACAGTAAGGATAATGTTTGAGTGAAAGTTTAGATTCTGATGTTGTTGTGAATGTGAGGAATAGAAAACAAGTTGAAAATGGTTGATGAGGAGATAATACTGACCCAAGTGAAACAGAGCTGCTAATCTTGAGACTATCTTACAGCTTGTACCAGCACTTGCCACTCATCCCAAGGTAAACAGTCTAGGCATCCTCCGGGCATACTCTTTAAGTTTTGACCTTCATGATTTTGACATCAGATTTTCGAATGAAAAAGATAATCTTGTGATCATTGATCACCATCAGAATTAAGCCAAGTATTGCGATAGTGGGAGTCATTTGATGAAATTCAAAATCAAATCATACTTATAATATGAGCAAATTCGTAGAGGGAATATTGAGGCAAGGAACTGGAAAAGTGGGACATTCTGCCTTGATCTCTGAGATGCAAAACAGAGAACGCTCAGTGTGTTTTTTAACATTGTGTGACTCCAGGATACTTTATTCCTATTGAGGTGATTCTTAGGGTTAAACTGACAGATGTAGAAATATTTTGCATGACGATCCACCTACACTCAAGGTCATTTGGACTAATTGCTTATCCAGGAGGAATAGTGGCAGCAATTCTTGTGCACAATCCTGTCGACAGAATATTTCACGGAGCTTTGGTATGTCTAGTTGATTATTTTTGTCAAGCTACATTGGATTTTCATTTTCATGACCCATTGTTGTCATACATAAGAGCACGCTTTCTATGATTTGGAATTCGCGGTAAATGATTTGCTACTTAATTAATCATCATTCAAGTTCTATTATTTTCCCTGCTAACTATTATTAACAGAGAAACTTTAAAGGTCGGTAAAAAACCGCAACTATCTCCGCGGTCAACAACCCAAAACTTGTTAGGGAAATTAAGCTTTAAAATGAGGAAATTAGATTTCTAAATAGGCTTGCTTGTGCAGCCCTAAGCGATATATAAGTGATTCCAATTCTATTTAAGCTTGCTCAGCTTGTTCATAAAACGAAATTTCAGTGGAGCGGCTGCTTTCAAATGCTTTTAAAATGAAGGTTCAAACTTGTTCATCAATTGAGATTTAAGCGTTTTCATCAGATTCTATTTAAGCTAGGATTACTTAACCAGTATAGTTCCTGAACCGGTAAGGTCTTTTGGGGATTTCTTTCACTATGAGTTACTCAATCTATAGGACTGCCTGAGCATATGGGAGACTTGCAGAGCAAATTTAAGAAGCATCAATCCTGCCACTCGAGCTGCCAAAGTGAAGGTATGTTCTATCTGCGCCACCATGAGATGCCCTCCTTCGTAGGGCCATGAGGTCCCCTTCAGCTTTTAGGATACTTAAGGGAGTGTAGTGGGCAGGGATTGAGGGTTATAAATTTAGGGGAACAAAGCTTTATACATGTAACTATGAAAAACGACCCAATAAAAGGAATATCGATTCAGAAGCAGGGATGGACTAGAGAAAGCGTGTATAAGAAGAATACCCCTTCTTTCCCCGCCTGATCGACTTCACCACTTCTTTGACTCCGCGCTTCAAACACTTAGCCTCTGAAGCTAAAAACAATGAATCCCATCAACACAAATAAAAATGGAATGTGTGTAAAATGAAGAAAAATGAAATGATAAACAGGGAGGCTTTTAACCTCGTCGAACGAGCTTGAGGGTTCTCTTGCAAAGCTTCTTCCCTGCGAGAGGATGAGTGATGGGAGACAACATCAACATCTTCCGCTTGTCCTTCGACGCTTTCTCCTGCTCCATCTCTACATCGCTCCCCATTTTTATTATCAAATAAGTCAATTAATACTTTTACAGTCTCTGTAAACGATATACCCATTCCCAAGAATACTTTTAGATCTCGCAATATATATTTTCCATGACTGGAGTGTGTTCATCCACTGCTACGCTTCTTAATACCCCTCTGCCTCTCGCTCCTAAACCCTGATAAAACCCTATTTTTATTGTGACTTGAGCCAAGTGAGAAACTTTCACAACAATAAAGAGAATAAATTTAATGAAAAATACAAAATGCTCCGCTTAATACCACTCCGCGGCACGCTCCAAAACCCTGATAAAACCTTATTTTTATTGTGACTTAAGCCCAGTTTTTATTGTGACTTGAGGCCAGTGAGAAAATTTGTTAATTAAACAATTTGTTAGAGAGTTAATCTATATATAAATAATATCACATGAATTAAGACATTGATACATTACATGTTACTGACAAGAATTGAACTTGGGTGGGAAAGGTAACTACCATTCCTCCCAACTACACAAGCTACATTCAATGGACTCCAAATTACCTGATAGTGAAACTATACTAATAACTAGCCATTGTCCCTAAAGGTGCAAAAAATATGCTGTAATAAAATAAAAAAGGTTGAAATGTTGTCTTTTTAAGTTATGTTTGTACATGTAGTCTCCAAATATGTTTTGTTTTGCTAAGTCTTTTTAGAATAAAAGCATTTTAGGTTCGATGAAACAAGGAAAATGTAGTGGAAATGACAGAGTTGACAAATCAAGCTTTGTCTAGATATATATTGCATAATGATAATAAGATAGACAATATTAAGAAAAGACCATTTGAATTGCCCCTATTACATAAGGGAACTGATGTTTAGATGAGACGAGGCATGAAAACAAGTAATGTTCAATATAGAACAAGAGCAAAGGGAAAAGGTTTGATGCATAATGATAAGTAACCATAACAATAAGAATCCTCTTCAACTCATGTCCAAGCATAGGGAAATGGATTTGGGTTCTCTTAATTTCCACTTCTTGTCTTTTCAACAAGCATCAAATGAGCAAGATATGAGCAAGATCTTGAAACTTCTATAAGAGGTGTGGAGTGTAGTGGATTAAATAGAGTAAGTGATTGTGGAAAAACCTCCACCAAATTGGAGGCAATAAATGGAGAAGGGGCACTCTAAATCCACCACTTACCTTCTTAAATACCTTCTCCAACTCCTCCTCCAAACCCGAAAAAACTTCTTGAGCTCATCCTTTAATCCAAGCTAGGCCTATTAGGGACAAACATTATCAAAATCCCACCAAAGTTTTAAGATTTGTTTGAAATCTAGAACCAGCCAAGCGTTATGTTTGATATGTGTTATTTATGCAAGGGCCAAGTAGTAAAATAAGGTGGAGAATGGTGCTCGCTTTGCCTTAGGGCTGATTGGGCATTTTGATTTTATCAAATTGAACAAAGAGGATCATTTAGCTTGGGTGACGGAACATTGGAATCCTCTGACTAATTATGTCCCCAATATCATTATTTGACTAACAGTTGGGTTGTTTTCCTCTTTTTGGAGTCTAAAGATGCTCAAAAGATGTTGGATAGGTTGTGGGTTATCAATTATGGCTCCTTGGTGTTAGATAAATGGCATTTGGGATTCGATCCCTTGCGCAAAAAAAAATGTCAAGAGATACTTATGGGTTATCGTTTCTAGCTCCCTAGTGTTAAATAAATGCAATTTGGGATTTAATCCCTTTCATGAAAAAATTGTCAAGAGACACTTATGGGTTCTCTTACCAACGTTTCCTTACCACTATAGACCAAGATTGTCTTTCTTGGCCTGGCAAATGTCATTGGTAGATTTGTGTCTATTGGCGATAATATGATACATGCAATGGATAAGCAGATTGCAGTAGTGTTGGTGGAATTGGATGTTTCTCAAGGACCTCCGATGAAAATCGATATTGTATGGGGGCAGAAGATAGCAGTTCAGCGATTAGACTATCTAAAGATACCATTTCAGTGTCATTATTATCGGGACATGGGCCATCTTAAAGACAGATGTCCCAAGATTTTATATGGTGATGTTTCCTTTGATTCAAGTGAATATCATGTCACTCTAAAGGTTGTGGCGATGCCCATTCCAGTGGTTGGCCCTGCTCTATGTTCATACAAAGTTTTGGATAAAGGTATGTCCTGTAGACGTGGTTCCCCTACTCCTTATGAAGGGATATCTAAAGATGATCTTCATTTCATTGAATCTGTCAAAAATTTATCTAGTTTGAATAAGAGGTTGTCTATTGAGAATGGGGGATTGGGGAATGGGATATTTGAAGAACCTATAGTGGGTTCTCATCCTCCAGATTTTGTAGGGGAGGTGAGAAAGGGGGATCCCCAATAAAACATAGTTGTAAATGCCAATCTGTAATAATACAAAATCCAATTGCGAGATAGCGATCTAAATTTTAGTGACTTAGCATCACTAGCACCACCAGCATAGGTATATATTATATAGTATCTAAGAGAGAAAAATATAAGACAGAGATAGTAGATCCATCAACGGTGGTAGAGCTCCTAGTTTACTTTGATCCATCCCAAAAAACTAGGCTTTGAATGGCCTAGACCAAGAATCAAGACACCCACGTTACCAACTGGGTGCCCTAAGAAGTCCTCATGGGCAGAATAATATTAAATCCTCTCATGACCGAATTAAATTCTCTCATGGCCGAATTGGGGACGGACTAGATGGACCAAATTGATACTCATAACCTCGAATCCATAGATTGATTTAGTAGAAGCCCCTTTGGGAAATGGGTAGTTGTACATAGATCTATATTTGAAAAATCCTTCATGTTTTGCTTCGCCTCCCTATGAAACTTCATAGGTTTTAATCTATATTTTAATTTGTATAATGTATAAGTAAATAATATGTGTATATATTTAATTATATTAAATCACATAACATATCAAATATATATATTTATTTATATTAAATCTTTTAACATATGAACTATAGTAACACATTTATATTAATTATATATTATTATTATATTTACATATTTAACCATTATTAAGGTGAAAGAAGTTTATATATCATAAGGGTGTTTATAAAATATTTACCTATTTTATAAATTTGTTTAAGTATTATATTTACATTTATTACAAGTATAGTATGGATGGACTATGAATGTATGGATTTTAACATAATTCCCTAAAATGAAGCTTGTTTTGTTGGGAGAAAGAAAATTGGAACAATTTCAATATTATGTTTCCCTTGTGGTTTGAATTTTGTACTTTGGTGGGCTGTTTTAGAATAATCCCACTTGTTATGCATGCTTTAAATGGTAAACATATCCCATATGCTTTAAATGACGACGATGATGAACTAGATGACAATGACAGTGATGATGTTTTTGATGATGATGATCATCATCATCATCGTCATCTTTGTCATTGTCATCATGATTATCACAATAGTCATCATCATCAGCATAATCATCATCCATGTCATCATCATCGCCATTGTCCTTGACATCATCATCATCATGATTATTGACATTTTCATCAGTTATTCATCATTACCTTTGGCATAAGAAATAGCATCTACCCAAAATATGTGATTAGTGGAAAAGGGTCATGGAGGACACACACAATTTATGCATGACAAATAACAACTTATTTTTTAAGATGATCAACATCATCATTCTCACTATATTTTTCATCATTGTCATTGTCATCACCACCACCATCATCATTCATTTCATTGCCATCATAATCATCGGCAATGTCGTCATTTCCATTATCCTCATCATCATCATCATGATCATCATCATAATCGTCATCATCATCATCATTGTCATCGTTCTCCTCATTATCAACAACATTATCATCATCATCATAACCATCCTCAATATCATAATCATTATCCTCATTTTCATCTTCAACATCTGGGTGTAAAACTGGATGCAAAAGTGGATAAAAAAATGGATGCAAAAAAGGATGCAACAAAAGTAGGCACAAAAGTGGGTGCATAATGGGGTGCACCAAAAATGGATGCAAAAGTGGATGCAAAAAATGATGCAATCATGGAAGCAAAGCATGATGAAAAAATTGGCGCAAAAGTGGATACAACCATGGATGTAAAATTGGATACAAAATTGGTTACGAAAGTGGATGCAACAAAAGTAGATGCAAAACTAGATGCAAAAGTAGTCGTAACACCCAACGCAAAATCGCATGCAAAAGTGGATGCAAAAATGGATGCATAAAGGGATGCGATAACTGATGTAAAATTGGATGCAAAAAAAGATGCAAATGTGGATGCAAAAGTTGAAGCAAAAGTGAGTGTAAAAATAAGCGCAAAAATGGGTGTGAATTGAGACGCGACAAAAGTGGATGCAATAGTAGATGCAAAAAGAGACGTAAACATGGATGCAAAATGGGATGCAAAATGGGATGAAAATGTGGGTGCAAAAGTGGATGAAAAAATGGATGCAAAAGTGGATGTAAAAATCGCTGAAACAAAATGAGATGCAAAACTAGACTCAAAACAGGATGTAAAATTTGATGCAAAACTCGGCGCATGAAGGGATGCAAAAAAAGAAGCAAAAGTGGATGCAAAAGTGGATGTAAAAAAGGATGCAAAAGTGGATGAAAACAAGGGTGTAAAAGTTGAGGCAAACATGGGTGTAAAAGGGGGCGCAACAAGAGTAGATGTACAAACTAGGTGCAAAATTAGGTGCAAAACTAGGCTGAAAACCTGTCGCAAAACCTGATGCAAAACCTGGCGCATAACCAGGTGCAAAACCCAGTGCAAATTACGTCACAATTTACGCCAGATTTAGAAAAAGGATGCAAAAAATGCCTAAAATAGCACCAACCTGTGAAGTTGCTCCATTTTGTCCAAAAAATGAAGAAAAATACACTAAAAGATGGCCTAGACGCAAAAAAGGATGCAAAAAGAGACGCTAAATCAAGTTTTTGTTGTAGTGCTTGATCCCATACTGAAGCAACACCCTGAAGTGCTCTTCCTATCGATGGCACTACCTACCCAATATGAATCAACGTAACCCTCCAGGTTAATCTTCTGATTCGACTCATACTTGAGCCCATAATCAACTGTACCCCTTAGGTACCTCAGAATATGCTTTGCAGCAATCAAGTGAACATTTCTCGAATCTGTCAAGAACTAGCTCAAGGTGTTCACAGCAAAGAAAATGTCTGGTCTTGTGTTTGTCAGGTACATCAAGGACCCAATCATCTGATAATACATCATAGCATCAACCGAATGTGATGAAGCATCACTCAATAGCTTCAGGTTCGATGCCATAGGTGTGGCCATGGCTTTGTAGTCCATCATCTTGAACCTCTTCAAGATCTCTATTGCATACTTCCCTTGTCCAAGGGAGATTCCATCTGCACTCTACCACACCTCTATGCCTAGAAAATAATGCATCATACCCAAGTACTTCATTTTGAACTCGGCAGCAAGCTTTCTCTTCGTATCAACAATCAACCCATCCATACCTATCACAAATAGATCATCTACATATAGTAGGAGCATCACTGGGTTTTCATCTTCAACCTTGTAGTAAAGGTTGGAATCTGCTTTACTCTTGGTAAAGCCTAAACTAGATAGAAAGCTATCAATTCTACCGTACCATGTCCTGGGTGCCTGTTTCAAATCGTACAGGGATTTCTTCAATCTTCATACATGAGACTCTTTATCATGTGTCTCAAAACCGAGTGGTTGTTCTACATACACTTCCTCTTCCACTACACCATTCAAGAAGGCAGTCTTGACATCCATTTGGTGTATCTTCCATTTCATCACTGTAGCCAGAGCAAGTACTGATCTAATGGAAGTGTATCTGGATACAGGTGCAAAGGTTTCTTCATAATCTATTCCTTCCTTTTGTGAGAAACCACGAGCCACAAATCTTTCCTTATATTTTTCAATGCTATCGTTTGCAGCATGCTTGATCTTGTAGATCCATTTGGAAGTTACAACTGACTTCCCTTCTGGTCTTCGCACAACATCCCAAACATCATTCCTCATGATTGATTGATACTCTTCGATCATAGAATCCTTCCATTCTTTCTGTTCTTCCACTTCTTCATAACTGGAAGGTTCTTTATCGATTAAATCACATAGTAATGCTACATACCCGGAGCAGGATCTGGTCCTCTTTCTTTCTCTATGATTCTCTTCTGGAGCCCCATATCTTTCCTCACCTTGGATAATTTCTCATACCCAAGTAGGTTTCCTCTTGTGAGGATTCTTCTCTTGAGGTGGATCTATAGGTCTTTGTGGTTCTTCAAATTCTCGATCTTCTTCTTGAGTTTCTTCGTTCATGGTTGTATCATGAATTCTGGGTGCTTCTGCTTCTTTAGGTTCTTCAGCATGTCTCTTTCTGGATTTGTTGTAAACTGTGTCTTCATCAAATGTCACATCCCTGCTGATGTAAATATTCTTGTATCTTGGGAAATATATTCTGTAAACATTCGAGTTTTCAAAGTATCCCACAAATATACCCTTCTCTCCCGAAGGATCTAATTTTGTTCTCTTCTCTTTTGGAATTTGTATGTACATAGGACAACTGAATATTCTGAGATGGATGACTTTTGGTTTCTTTCTGGAGAAGACTTCTTCAGAAGTCTTGTTCTCAATTACTCTATGTGGAGTACGGTTCTGGACATACAACGTTGTTCTGGCA
>LPNX010815232.1:0-90601 GCA_001517045.1 Pseudotsuga menziesii | reverse complement strand
AATCAACAATGATCGTCTTTGCCATAACCAACTTCTTCTTATGTAAGGCCTTAGCCTCATCTCCCTCTGGAACTGGAACCTCCTCATTGATGTAGGAGTTCAACTCATTCTCTTCCAGAACCAGAGAGATCCTATACTTCTGTTGTAATCTCACAGATCACATAAGGTTACCAATAATACACACTAAAACATACATATAAAATAGTGACAAGAGATAAGAACAAGTAAGTGAATTAACAGATTATATTACATGAATGATTCCATACAACATAGAGAACTGAACTGAGTTCTCATCTGGCTCAACAACCTAATATATATGATTACAAAATGGTTACAAAATAACTATCTGTCGGTTCGGTGAACCGACACGACCTTTACGTGGCCGACCTAATCTCTAGTTTAGTCGGTCAACCGATTTAGTCGGCTGATCGACTAAGTCAGCTCATTGACTTAGTCGGTTGATCGACTAAGTCAGCTATCGTTCAAGTCGACTCATCGACTTGCTCCTTCTACATTTGCCCCACGAACAAAACGTTTCTTTGCCTCGAAGAAATAGGGAGGTACAAAAATTCTTCCTGTCTGGCCTCAATAGTTATTGTGATGTGTTTGGTCTTCATGGGCTGTGAAGTCTGATGGTTGGTCTTTTCTGTACATAGACATTTGACAATGGCTGGGGCTGTTACTGCGAGGTGATGTTGGAAATCTGTCCAACTTTGCAAAATATTCTGGATGTCGATGGTAAGTGTGATCAGTCTTGACAGGATCGACATCTTTTCTGAAATGGAGACCTCTGCAATTCTCTCCATGTCGGGACCCATAAACTGGTACTTCTCCTCTGCAGTCTCGATAAGTCGTTTCATCTGCGAGCATATGATGTCGACTTTTTCCAAGTTAGGGATAGATTGTTGCACCCACTAATGTGCTTCCCTCTCAAGTCTCTGCAACTTGGCTGTTTCAAGCACTATTTGTTCTTCTATTGTCATTTTGAGTGCTTCCTCAATGGTTTTCCTGCTTTCCAAGGCTTGGATCCCTTGTCGGGTCTGCCGAGTTTGCTGATAGACTTACCTGTAGTAAGTAGGCCAGTCTCTCAATATTTCTTCAGTTATGACAGACTCCTCCATGTGATCTTGTAGCACTTTATAAGCTTCAGAAAAGGCGGTGTGCTGCGCCATTAGGAGTCAGGCAGTTTCCTCTTTTTCTTCCTCCTTTGTTTCCTGAATGTGAGCTTGGAGTGCTGACACCATGCTCTCAAATAGACGATATGCCATTTCAAGCGGTTTGTTTGTGTCGACCTCTATGGGGCCTAGCATGACTGACTAGGCTAGGTTCCTACATTTGTTGAGGAACTTGACCTGTTCTGCATTTTTTTCGTCGAGTTCCTTATTTCTTTGCTCGCTCCTTGTCTTTTCTTCACCTGCTAGGGTCTTGAGGAGTTGTCCTAGCTCTGCGTCAGTTAGCGAAGTTACATCTTTTAATTTGATATGGGCCTTTTATGGCTTTCCTTGATTCTCCTTCCTCTGTTTCTCCTTCCCCTTCTTGTGCTTTTCCTTCACTGCTTGTGTCAGCACCTGTGTACCTGCAAAAGTCGAGTTGGGATCTTTGGTTTGTGGGATAGTAGTTCATAGTTTCTCTGGTTGGGGTAGTGAGATGACTGCTGCTTCTAGTTGTTTAGATGTAGGGTGTGCAATTGGTTGTGGTGGGGCTTGCTCTAAGTCGGGGGGTGGTGGTGGTGATGGAGTTGGCGAATGGTCGAGGGTGATTGGGTTGGGGGAAGTGTGGGTGAGTGGTGGATTGTCAGGGCGGGGAGGTGAGTCTAAGTTGGAGAAAATTTGGTTAATTTGTCAGGTTATGTCCTCCTCATTTTCTTCTCCTCTAGTCGGTGCAGTGGCTGGTAGGTCAGCTTGGGGTACGCTCGAAGTGATAGTCGAGGTCCAGTGAGCAACCACTTCAGCTTCTTTGTCAAGATTTCTCTCGAAATTCGACGTGATGGTTGCAAAGGTTATGGACTGGGCTTCATGTCTTGGTTGGTATCCACTGACCTTGAAGAGAGGTGATTTTGTGGATATCTTCTGGGTCGACGTAAATATCTCAGGTAGTTTCTCAATGAATGCCTGCAAATCTCTGTCTTTTTTGAACTTTGCCTTCACAGACTCCAACATTGCACTTTTGCACAAGTCGATTGGGATAATTGAATGCTGTTCGGGCACTTGCTCCTTTGCGAATTTTGTTGGTGATGGGGGTGGAGGCGTCGACACCAGATTGACGACGTTCTCAGGCGTTGTCAAGTGGGTGGTCTTAGCTTTCTTTGGTCGACCCACTAGTGCTCCTGCGTCAACAAATTGCTGGAACTGGGTTTGGACTGGCACCTTATTTGCTACGGCATCCTCTATTGTGTCGAGGGCCGTAGCTTCCAGTTCCTCCATGTCTTCTGATGAGTCTATGAGGATAAGCTTGCACTTACCTTTTCCTTGTTGTTGTTGTTGTGTCTTGAGCTTCTTCTTAGCTACTACTATCTCTTTCGACAATTTTTTAATAATGCCTTTTGTGACAGCATACTCTGGGTTTTCTGGCTCTGTCTCTCCCCTTGGCTCCTGGGTCGATTTCGACACTTTCTACAGCTGGAGTAATTACATGCGGCTCTGGATGGGTTTCTTCTGGTTGTGGTTCTTTCCTCTGTGCTGTCAAAGGCTTGATAATGATTTGAAGTCGGCCAATGTGTTTGACCGGTGTCTCCTCCGACACGAAGGTGCTGATATAGAGGTTGAGCTCATAGTCTTCCTCTTTTTCTTGGTCAGTAAGCGGCTCCTCTATCGAGAAGTCGATTTTCTTTGCTACTTCTGGTACTAGTATTTTGGTTTTAGCCTGTCGAGACAGCTCCCGAAAGATCTGGTCGACTGATGGATAGTAGTCGAGGGCTTTAGCATTTGAGTTGTCTCCCTGCATGTACCACGCCGTGGTATGGTCGAGTTCTAGCTGGATGTGAGAGTTTGTCAGTAGACTTCTTTGGATGTTTTGAGGCACCCTCCATCTATTCGTGCAAACTTTGAGCTGTTGAAGCCAGTTCTCCAATAGGACCTTTCCACTTTCAAGTTCTTGCAAAGTTTCTCTCTGGGAGAATGGTTTAAATCTCCACATGTGAGCTTGAGAGATTGGTGAGCTTGGAGATGACTTCTCCAGAGATGTCGATTGGTTGGTCGAAGTAGAACCGACCATTGTGGTACCGGCTTATGATGAAATTTACAGTGGTTTCCTTGGTTCCACCGAAACTGGCCATGATTGGTGCATTCACATAGTTGAATATGGTGCTGTATTTGATTTTCTCCGCAGCTTGAGTGGCCTTCTTGTTGACATAATCCCATTCTTGCATCTCGGCCCAGAGTTTTTTCCATGAGCCTTCCTGTACTTTGACATTCTTAATGTTCTTTAGCCTGCAGACTGAAGGTGTATCCATAGCCTGTAGTTCCTTGGTTTTGGTCGAGGCTCTAGTTTATTTGGGTGCCATTGTGTCAGTTTGGTGGTCGATTTCACTAAGGGGTTCTCGGCTTTTAATCAACTGGATGCTCTAATGCTCTCTATATATGAATTGTAGTGAATGAACCTTCGGCGGTCCAGTATTTATAGGCGATGCTGTGGATGTGTTCGTCGATGAGTGTATTAATGGTAGACGTGATGTTCCAGCTGGAATACTTGAGTGTGCGTTAATGGCGAATTTCTTTCGGTGCTCGATGTCATGAATGCACGATGAGACTATCGAGGTTGTCGGTCGATGTCGGTTATGAAAATGGTCGATGGAAGTGGTCGGTCGATGAAAATGGTCGATGGAAGTGGTCGGTCGATGAAAATGGTCGATGGTGCTATGTCGATGGGCATGATGTCGATTGTCGAAGTGGTAATTTCCTATCATAGTTTTCTTACATGTACGGGACTATTTTGCTTTCTTTCTTTTTAGGTTTTTATAGTTTTTGGTTTACGGTTATGGTCGATATAGGATTTTTTTTTTTGAATTTCTAGCTTCTGTTGCATTTTAGTCGAGCTCCATTAATGAGTTTTCGAAATACTATGCCTTGTAATGTCCTTAGTCGGATTGATCCATTGGTATGTATCTCTTCGACAACATAGGGTCCCATCCATTCTGTATGGAGCTTTTTAGGTTTACCTTTTACTTGACTATTGTATAGTAAAGCAAGGTCTCCTACCTACAAGTTTTTGTTCTTGATGTTTTGGTCATGCCATGCTTTCTGTTGTTGTTTGTGGATCTCTTGATGTTGTATTGCCATTAGTCGGTGCTCTTCAAGTTTGCTTAGTTGCAATAGTAGGTCCTTTCTTTCTTGTTCAACATCGACATGTAGTATTTCTATGATGATAGGTGTCTGTTGTCGGAAGTGTAGTGGAACTACTGCTTCTTGTCCATAGACTAGTCGAAAAGGAGTTTGGTCGATCGAATGTTTATATGCTGTTCTGTATGCCCATAATAATGCAGGTATTTTCTCGTCCCAGTCGTCCTTATCAGCATTACATATTTTGGTTAGTCCTCTTGTTAATGTTTTGTTAAATGCTTCAATTGCTCCATTAGACTGAGGATGGTATGCTGTACTTCGATGATGGTCGATTTGGAACTAGTCGGTTAGGGTTTTGATAGTTTTATTGATGAAGTGTGTTCCTTGGTCACTAATTAGAGTTAGTGGGCATCCAAATATGGTGATGATATTCTCATAGATAAACTTAGCAACTATCTCACTAGAACATGTGTCGACTGGTTCAGCCTCTGCCCATTTAGTTACATATTCGACTACAGTTATGATATACCTTGCACCTATACTTTTTGTTGGTATAGGAAATGGTCCTATGAAGTCTATGGCCCAAATTTCAAATGTCAAACTTGGGTTCACTGATATTAAAGGCATTTTGGTGCCAGGCAGGGGGCGACTTAGTCATTGACATTTGTCACATTAACTGACAAAATTTTTGCAATCTCCATGGAGTGTAGGCCACCATAACCATGACTATTGGATTTTCTTTACAGTTGTGTCTGCTTGGAAATGTCCTCCTGCTGGTCCATAGTGTGCTTCATGCATATTGTTGTCTTATTCGTGTTCTAGTACACACCTTCTGAGGATGTCATCTAGTCCCATTTTGTATAAGAATCCATTTATAAGATTGTATGGTGCAGCCTTCATAGCTAAGATCTGCTTCTTCTTTGGACTCATTCCTTCTGGTGCATGTCCATCTGCCAAGAACTGGGCTATTTCTTCTAATTCTATTGGGACTGCCTCTATCCGAAATAAATGTGCATCATGTAAGTCATTGTCAACTCCTGTTGGTTCTTCTCCTGTGTCGATTATGGATAAATGGTCGGGACTGACATTTAACTTACCGGGTCGAAAAATGACTTCAAATTCGAATTCTTGGAATAATAGTAGCCATTGAAAAATCCCTCCATGATGTAGTGGTTTATTGACAAGATACTTAAGTTCCTGATGATCTGTATATAATATAAATGGGTTAGCTAAAAGATAATGTCGATATTTTTGTAGTGCAAAGACCATTCCTAGTGCCTCTCTTTCTGTTGTCGAATAGTTTCTCTTAGCCTTGTTTAATTTTCTGCTACTGTAAACTATAGGATAATCCATTCCATCATTGCCTGGTTGAGTTAAGATTGCTCCTATTGCTAGGCATGATGCATCAATATGAACATGGATTTTGATCGACCAGTTTGGAAACCTTAGGATTGGTGCTTCAACTAGTTTTTTTTTAATTTTTCGAATGATATGTGGCACTCCTCTGTCCAGTTGAACTCTTGATCTTCCCTTAATAGTTCTTCAAGTGGATAGGTCATATCTGAATAATACCTTATGAATTTTCTGTAATAACCTGTGTGGCCAAGTAACACCCTGACTTGTTTTGGGTTTACTGGTGGTGTTAGGTCAAGGATAATTTTGATCTTTGCAAAGTCAACATTAATACCTTCCTTACAGATAATGTTCCATAATAATATCCCTATGGGGGTCACAAATATGCATTTCTTGATGTTTAGCGAGAGTTGAATTTGTCGACATCTCTCCAACATAAGTCTGAGCCATTTGCAATGATCCTTTAACATGGGGTATATTGTCCAATCATCAAAGTATACTGCCATGGTCTTGTAAATATATTCCTGAAATGTTTTGACAACAATCCTAGAAAATACTGCAGGTGCATTTTTTAATCCAAAGGGCATAACCTTGTCAGCAAATGAGCCAAATTTGCACACAAAGGTTGTCTTCTTGTGGTCTTCTTTAGCTATTGGCACTGGTTATAACCTGAGAATCCATCTGTAAATGAGTAGCATTCATGTCTTGCAACTTCATTTAAGATTTCATCTGCATAAGGGATTGGAAATGGGTCTGTCAGTGTCACTTTATTTAGTTCCCTAAAGTTGACACAAATTCTTAGTTTAGTCGAATCATGTTTCTTAGGTTGTACAACCATTGGACTTGCCCATTCTGATTGGTTGATAGGATAGATGATGCCTGCTGCAAGCATGTTATCAATTTCATTTTTGACTATCTCTTTGTATTTGTGAGCTAGTTTATATGGTCTTTTCTTCACTGGTTGAACATCAGGTTTAGTGTCAATCTTCATTTCTCCCATTTCATGGACTAAGCCTTTGAGGTATTTATAATCTATAGAAAATACATCTTGGAACTCCTTTGATAAGTTCACTATCTCTGTGGTCTGCTCTTCACTCCAGTAGTCACCAATCTTTGCCATTTTTGGTCGATCATCATTTGAGATGTCAAATTCCTTGGTTTTGACTTTATCATCTATCCATTCCGATGCTTTGGCTTCATTGATCAGTTGAATTCCTTCTTTAAACTATGAGAATGTGGTAGGGAAGTCGGCTACAATCATTCTGTTGGTATCCTGTTTGTTGGTTGTTTCCAATTTAAGGATTGTACCATGTAGGTTTGGTTGTTTCGACATGGTTTGATTTCCATCTAAAGAATTTCCCTTCTATATTTTCATTTTCTAACTGTAGTCTTGTCGACTGTGGTTTTGTCCTCGTTTGTGTATTGTTGCATTTCATTGTCTGTCGATTATCTTTTAAGGGTTTGTTTTTGGTCGGCTAGATAAATTCTTTAATCTGTTTTGCTGTTTCGACCAAGTTTTCATTTTGTGGTATAAAGTTAAAATATGTAATGAAATTTTCCCTAAGTTCATGCCATAAGAATGTTTCACCTCTAGCTTCTTCCATTTTATACCATTTGTTTGGTAAGTTAGAGAGGGTTGATGGGAATAGGTGTGGCCATGCTCATTCATCCTTGTATCCAAGTCTTCTCCACTCTTTTTCACATGTTTTAATATGGTCTTCTGGGTTTTGTCCTTGAGTGAATGTGGATATCTAGGCTTGTTGGGTTAACTTCTTTCCTCCAAACCTTTCAACAAAGTAAGTTGAAGCTGTTGTCCAGGTCTGCAGTCTTGTCTGATGGGTATCCCACCATCAAGCAGCTGGTCCTACAAAAGTTTCTACTAAGCTTTGAAGTCAGCCATGTTCACCAATATTTTTGAAAACTTGTTCTACATGCATGACTGGTGATTCCCTTTCCTTATATCTTGGTATTTGTGTAGTATTTACATCGGTAGGTTGTTAGGTAGGGTATTCCCTAATTTTCTTCTCAAAGATTTTTGGGACAATGGACACTATGAAGCATTGTTGGGTGGGTTTTTTCTACACTTTTTGATTAATCGAACACCCTCTTGCTTGTGTTTTATAGTTCTCGATCTCCCAGTCATATAATTCTGCGTTTGAATTATAACCAACTGAGTCCTGGTTGCCTAAGTGAAGTTTGTCATAGATGTTAGGTTCTATATAATCTGCATTGTTTTGAATCTGGTAGAGTTGTCAGATGTTGACTTCTTCATCGATAGGTTCAGTCCAAGGTTCTCCTTGAGATGGGTGAATAGGTACAATTACTTTTTGTCCATTTCCTCTCAATTTGATCCTCTCTTTGTATGGGGATATCAATGCTTTCATATTTCTACCCCAAGGTCGACCTACTAACGCTGGGAAGGAACTGGATCCTTCCTTAGGGTCAATGATTTCGAAGTTCACTTTGGTCAAGATTCCTTTTATAGTTGTGTTGATGTTTTTCCAGACTCCAACAGGTTCAATTAGGCCTTGGTCAGCTAGTTTCAGGTATATGCCTGACTCATGTAGTCGAGGTCTGCCCATTTGTTCCCAAGTGTCACGAGTCATGATGTTTACTTGTGTTCCAAAGTTGAGCCCTACTTGTCGAACATGGTATCCTTCAATTTCCAGGTTGATAAGTGGGTTGGCATCACCTTTGTCTTTTTTATTTAAGCTGTAGATGTTCTTTGTTTCTTTTTCAGAGTTGTTACATTTTATTTCATATAGCAAATCGATGAACTGAGACACTGAGTTGTCTTTTTGTACGAGCTGGATTATTTCGTTTATTGTGTTATGTCGAGTGTCGTGAGCTTGTTCTTGTCATGAAGATTCTTTGAATACATTGGTTCCTTCTTTTTATGTTTGTTTCTCTTTAAGTGGATCAGGATAGACATTTTTCTCTTTTATTTTGTTGATTCTTGGGTTATCACTTCCTGTTTTTGTTCCTTGTCGAGTTACAATATGCAAATTTTTTGTATTTATTACATCATTTTTTTGCACACGGGACAAGACATTAACATTTTTCTTTGTATTTATTTTTTCCAACATGGTAGGGAAATACTCTAGTGAGTGATCCCCTACTCCACAATGAGTACAAAATTTGAGGTCAGTTCTATCTTTATATGGACAGTCTGCATACCGATGTCCCTCCTTATAACATGTAAAGCACTGGATGGGTCGACGTGGTCGGTTGTTGCGATTCCTAGGGAATTGACCTCATCCTCCGTAGCCTCCATGTCGATTGTCGTACCAGTGCTCGTATTGTCGACCGTCATTTCTCTGACCGTTCTGATCGTTTGTTAAGTTGTTTTTCTCATTATGTTGGGAAACTACGTTGGTTTGGTAGACTGCATGGTATTTTTGTCAGTTCTTCAGGTTCAAATGGTAGTCGGTTGTGTTATGATTTTTGGTTTCGCAGATTGCACACCAGGATGCCTTGCTGTTTTTCATGTTGAATGGGTAGTATTTTATCAAGTGATCCCCATGCTCTTGGAAAATGTCACAAAATATTTGGTCTGCATGAATTGAACATCCTGTCGGCTGTATTCCTATTGACAGTTGTCTTTGGAGTGGCCAACCATCGAGCATTTGGTGCATCAGATCTTCTGATTCTTGAGGTTTAACTCCTTTAAAGAATTATGTACACTTTCCAACTGTTCTTCCAATATGTGGTCAGTGGAGTAAGCGGATATGTCCTCATCCATCTCCACTTGGAGAGATTTTGTGAGCGCATCTTCGTAGGATGTGAATGTTTCTAGACTGATGTGTCGACGGACTTTCTGAGATAACGCTGCAAGAAAACACTAGAGTAGTAATTGTTCATCTATAACATAGTCTAGCTGGCTTAGAAGGTATTTCCATTGCTTATCATAGTCGCGGACGGTTTCCCATGGCTTCTGTGATGTTGTTTTTAGTTCTTTCGTTGCCAGGTGTTTGGCATTTGGAGTTTTGAAAAATGATAAAAATTGCACCATGATCTCGGCTTTGGTTGCTCTAGGTTGTTTTTTTGAAAAGGTCATATACCAGGTCAATACCCTTTTCCTCAAGGCACTAATGAACTGTGCCATTTGTCTATCTTGGTCTGTAACTTGGTTAGCCTCCCAAGTCAACTCACAGATGAACCAGTGTCGTCTGGGGTCCTCATCCCCATCATATAGATGAATGTGAGCTGATCCGTGACCCATGTCGGAATCACTGTCATTGCTCTCAGGAGGTGGCAGTGGTGGAGGTGGGGGTGGGGGTAGTGGGGTTATTGGTTTATTTGTCTCTGTGGGACTATGGTCGATGGAACTTTCGTTCCCATTGGTTGTCGATTCTTCTTTGACTGGCAGTCGGTTGATGTCGACTTTATCTTTCGATGGTCCACTACGACTATCTGTCCGTAGTTCTGAATGTTCTATGTCTTCCAAAGCTGTATTTGGAAGGGGGGGTGCTCCTTCATGTGTCGGTAAGAGTAAGTGGATACTTCGGTTGGACGGCACCACTTGAAAGGTAACCCAATTTCCTTCCACTGGTCGACGAATAATAAGGTGTCTTCTAGTGTATGCCTCGTCATCTAGTTGACTCCATATACCAAAGTCACCAGCTCGTAGTCGGAGGTATTCTTCAACAATAGTTTGTATTCGAGTATGCAGATTCAATGGAGAGATGGTTGTTCCTTCATGGGGAGCTCTTAATTGGAGAGCTTCTAGCTACTCTATCCATAATTCTTCCTCCATAGGGGATGCCTCTTGTTCCATGCCTTCTTCATGTCGGTCATGACCCAACTCTAGTGGATTCTCTTCCTGGTCAATTGCCTTAGGAATCCTTCCTCTATGCAGCACTAAGGCTCTTTCTCTTCTTGCTTCCCTCCTCTATTGTCTCTCTTCGCTCTCTATTTTCTGAATGTATGACATACCGTTATGTGATACTATTCTCTTGATTTCCCTTTTGGTCGAATTCTCATTACTGGTGAATGGTATCTGCTTCTAGTCGACTAGAATCCACTCTACTTTATCTCGACATATGATCAGCTAGCCCCCCATAGCCTACCCAACACTTTTTAGAAAGCCCAGATAGTTTGGTCTACTTGCTCAGGAAATATTCCCACTCCCTTTTTGCAATGAATTTTTCCCACTTCTTTTGCTTTTCTGCCTAGTTAGAGTTTGATGGTAGTTCGTGAAGTGATGGATGAGGTTCGACAATATGTCCTACTCCTTTCTCGATCAAAAATTTGAATAGCAGGGTCGGTAAGGAACACAGAAATTGCTCGATGAGGTCTTTGTAAAATTTCTCCTTGACGGTTTCCACTGAGGTTCTTTCTTCGACTCCTTGCTCCTCACAGAAGTCGTCGGTGATTTTCTCGAACCACTCCGACAAGTTTGTTCTACCTCCTCGGATCAGTTTTTTCAGCAACTGTTGTTATTTAGTCCCTTTCGGCTTTCTCATCCAGGAGTTTCTTCAAAAGTTGGGGCATTGATTCTAGAAAATTCTCATGTGTTTCTGTGAAAATTATTTCTTTTGCTTATGCAATTGTTAATCTATTCCTTCGTGCGTAATTCTGCAAATAGTTTTCAACTTTACGTTCCCACCAGTCCTTAATCTCCTGCTCTGGTATCATCTGTTTGTATGCACTTCAGAAATGTACTACCAGCAATAGAACCAATGTTGTAATCTCTTAGATCACATAAGGTTACCAATAATACATACTAAAACATACATATAAAATAGAGACAATAGATAAGAACAAGTAAGTGAATTAACATATTATATTACATGAATGAGTCCATACAACACAGAGAACTGAACTGAGTTCTCATCTGGCTCAATAGCCTAATATATATGATTACAAAATGGTTACAAAATAACTACCTATTGGTTCGGTGAATCGACATGACCTTTAGGTGGCCGACCTAATCTCTAGTTTAGTCGGATGATTGACTAGGTCGGCTCATCGACTTAGTCGGCTGATCAACTAAGTCAGCTATCGTTCAAGTTGACTTATCGACTTGCTCCTTCTACAACTTCCAAGCTCGGAATTTATCAGCTCGCTCAAGATTTTCATCAAGCTTGGTATGATGAGACATCTTAACTTATAACCTCAAATGGAAATACAAAAGATTTAGATCTTACTAGGTCAAGATGTCGGATCTGAATTTGGAGCTGAAATCCTGCAATGTTGGTTCAGGAGCAGATTAGGGTTTTTCTTTTCTAGAGTTCTCTGCAACCAAATGATTTGAAATTGATCCCTAACTTTGATTTTGGGGAGAAGATCAATCCAGGACTGGGCTCACTGAAAAATTCCTCTTCTATGAAAAACCCTAATTTCTGGCAGTAATGTCGGGTCCAAAACTGAAAATCCTCAGAATTGAATTCTACTTCGACAGAAAGATGCACCCTAAGGAGGAGAGTTAATCCAACCTTCTTTTGCTGAAAATCTGTGGAGGAAGGTCCACAAAGTAGGAAGCCCTAGTTCCTACAGCTGCACAGTGTATTCTTCTCAGGTTAGCTCTGATACCATGTTATATTTGTAACATTAAGCTAGCATTATTAGGATCTTTTAACTGAGATAATAACAAGCACAACAATCAAACACAAGAGACAATGAACATAGTGTTTTTACTCAGGGAAACCATAAATGGAGAAAACCCCACAACTTCCTCAGAGATAGAATCAACAGCAAATAGAAAAGCCCAAAACAGTAAGATGATCTCCCGACAGCAGTAGCCTTGTTTCTATCTAGCCCCAGTGTCTTCTCCTTCCTCAACTATGCATTACACTTGAGTGTGTATGATATGTGTGATAAATAGAGAGGTCACCTCTCTATTTATATTGATTCCCAACTTGACTAAAACCCTACTAGGGCCAACTTCACTAGGTGAGTCTAATAACCCTAGTGCCTCGGAACCGCGGGGGCTTTAACCCTTAGACAATAGGAGGGTTAACCACAATGACTTGACATGACTTGTTTACATTATAGATTCTCCTGATCGGAACATCGGGGCATGACATCATGACTTAATTACATTACAGACACATCCTGAAATAAACATTAGGGTACAAGACATAAGATACATAGATGAATACATTCTGAAGTTATAAATACATCAACAGAGTCCAAATCATAAGCTTCAAGCAGAGTCCAGACCCATATTGAATTGATTCTTCAGATTCCTGTAGAATTATATACAGTTTGTTTTCCCAAATTCGGGGTTAAAATGGTCAAATTCATAGTGATTGAAGGTAAAAATCACTCCATTAAGCAGATTTAAGGAAAAATCAACCAATATTCCAAAAAAATTGCTCCAAAGATCCATAAATGGATGGTGAACTAGCAGTTTTTTTCTCCCTCACCCAAAATCAATGGCGAACCAACAGTTTTTTTCTCCATCATAGAAAATCAGGGTTGAACCAACAGTTTGTTTGCTCCATCATTGAAAATCAAGGCGAACCAGGAGTGGTTTTTATCCATTACCGAAAATCTGGGGCGAGCGCATGATTTTGGGTGTTGTTTAAACGACGAAATTTGGTTTTTCCTTTTTTACAGTATTTGCTAATATATTTAATATAGTTTGGGGTTTTATAAAAAATGGGCTAATATATTAAAATTAAAAAAAACTTTTCTATGTTGAAAAATCGCCCTCTACTTTTAGGTGACCCCTCTAATTTCGTCCGTGGGCTAAATTTCGCCCCTAAATTTTTCCCTAGTTCACTAGGCGTCAATAGCTCTAGCAATCCTTGTTCCAATCAACAAATTAAGATGTTATTCGATCAATGCTCTTGGTTGATCTACTATGGCCATAACATGGTTTCAAATGAAGGACCTACAGGAAGTGAGCAAGGAGTCATATAGATTTGCCTGACCAATTAGCACCCATTAAATTACCAATTCACACACAAATCAAAACAAAAAAATTGACCACCTCACATTAGAGAAAATTTCAACTCAAAATGAGCCTTTTAACCATAATTCAAATTCCATGTCATCATGTGTTAGCCAATGAAATTGATTTAAATTTGAAATACCGTATAGGTCTTAAAGAATTTTTTAATATAAATTTGGGGATAGGTATCATAAAAAAAACTACTTTTTTGTTTGTATTTTTGACATATATCCCTGTGTTTTTACTCAAAGTTCGAACGGGAGAGCTCTCTGGATATGAAATTAAATTTTGCATTCGACGAGTATCCACTCAAAATACTTGTGACGGACCCCGCTACCGCAAAAACAACAAATACCTGAAAAAATGTGATGATGATGTCATCATCACGTTTTTTCAGGTATTTCTTGTTTTTGGGGTAGCAGGGTCTGTCAAAAGTATCTTGAGTGGGTACTCTTTGGATGCATAACTTAATTTCGCATCCAAGAAGCTCTCCTGATCGAAATTTGAGTAAAATCACAAGGAGATATGTCAAAAATACGAAAAAAAAAGTGTTTTTTTTCTTTTCTTCTTCAAAAATTAATAAATATTATCTTATTATTTTTCTTAGGAGACCCATTTTGACTTGAAATTTCCTCTAATGTTTTTAATTTGAAAGAATACCTTCAGGTATTAAAATTCCACACGCACACATGCATGGGTTTTTCATGAACATTTCTTTTTCATTGACAAAATTTTTGAAACTTAGGGATTCTATTAGTATAGGAAGTACCTAGAAGCGAAGCAAGGGTTGAAGGCTATGCAATCTCAACACCGACCGACCTGTACATGATCGAATTGGATGGCCGGAGCAAGTAGGAGACTGGTGGTTGGAGGAATCAACACACCTTGTTATGCTTAGTTCTAAAAAGTTACAGCCAAAATTTACACCCTGTTCTTCTTCAACAATCTCCTTCAATCTCTGGGGAGGTTATGCTTCAAATCAACGTTCTTCAAACCTGGCGTGTTCTATGAATGGGCCTGCGAATTCAACTTCGGGTGTTGGTGGATCATAATTGAATATATTCGAGGCTTGAGGGTGGCAGAGGAGGGCATGTCAGCGGCGTCGTGATGTGACGTGGGCCCAAAACTGGGGAAAAGGTGAACATAACGAAGAATGGGGTCAGTATGGGAACATGAACAACAAAGTTGACGGCAGGAAGGGGCACCAAGGAATGTGAGGATGCGCCGGTAAACATGGGGCCATCAGTCAAAAGGGGACAGTTCTGGCTAGTCATTTAAACATTTGACATTTTGGCCTTGAATACCATTTTTTTTAATTTAACATTTTTTATTTTGGAAAATCATAATTTAATTATGTTTTAAATGAGATTTTGATGGTATAAATGGATTTAGCACCTATAGAAACCTAATTCCAGAACTTACAGTTATAACCTAGATTTTGGGAATTTTTGACCAGTTTTAAAAAAAATAGTGCCAAAAAAATTCGCAAATCGTCGAATTTTTAAACTACATGGTAGGACTTGAGACACATAGTATAGGAAGGTGATTCAAGCATAAACAAAGTCGTCGAGGTCAACAGTTTTTTCTTAAAGTAAATTAATTATCAAGTATAATTAATAAATTTATATACCAAGTTTTTTTTATCATATCTAGGGTTATTATGATATTGGAAAGAGTTATATGTTTATTTTAATTCTCGGATAAAGATTTATTAAAATGTTGTTAATATATACTTTAATTTTTAAGAGATAGATATATATATAAGAAAATAAAATTTATTATTAATCACTAGATTTATTGTCAACAAATTTAGTTTTTACATTATTTATTTACATTTTTGATATTTTTTTAATTAAATTTGATGTTAATTAATTGTTAATAATATATTACTGGGTATTAATCTCTTTAAATTCAAGAATATATTTTTAATGATTAATTATTAATTGTAAATGAATTACTAAATTTTTATCTTAGATTAAACCAATTAAATATCCACGACCAACTTTATGCACACTTTTGTTGCGGTTATAATACTCTTATATTAAGATGTTAAATATGTATTATAAAATTAATATAAGTGAAATGGTATTTTCTTCCACCAAAAAAACCATTTCTTATATTCAAAATGAATCAAATAAATTACAAAACATCTACAGTATTTTTCCAGATATTTTCATCCTTACAAGAGTCTTCAACATCATTTTTAAAAAGACTAAACTTCTAACTCTTTTAAGTGAAAACCATTAGCACAAAATGCTAAAAGAAATAACTGTGTCAATACACAACATAACAGCCAGAGTCCTCTTGGACTATATTACATTCTTTAAAACAAACTACAAAAACTATCAATACCATAAAAACTATCAATAATCTAAATTTTAAGTTTGTCGATCCTTCCTACACAACTTTGCCTTTAAGCACTTCTTAAAAATATAAAGTTCCACACATATTGTTTACAACCAAATTAAAAAGTCTCTGTCCTTCCCTTTAAGTAAATAATATTGTCATGTTGATATAATGAACATTATTAAAATTAATATAAATAAATGTTTTAAATAATCATACTTAAGTTTTATGATTAAATTAAAAGATATATTTATTCTTATTAATCTTGAAATTTCTAATTAAAAAACTTAGTTAATATAATAATAAGTAGTATTTACATTAATCTTACATAACAAAACCCTATCAAGTTAGTATAAACCTAAAATTGAATACTCCCTGTCAACACATATAACATCATGCTTTTATTAAACGAATAACATGCTTTTATAGGACAAGTATTTTTAACATATATAGAAAAAAGTAAATGCTTCAATATAATAAATTTCCCTTAACAAAATTACTTTTCAACCAAAAATAAGATCCAAGGAAAGTGCATTTTTTCCAAAAACTCAAATGTTTGGAGCTGAGTTTCCAGTTTCCAAGGTTGTAAGGCGATGCTTAATTTCCTCTAGCAAGCAAAACCAGAAGCAAAGCCGCGTGATCACCCAGCATAAGAGCAAGCACCAGTGGCAGAGCCAATAACATTTCGAGATCCAGCAATGAAGGGTACTACCGATGCTCAATAGCAAAGCTGGCAACAGATCCAATTGCATATAGAACCGTTGATTCAGCATAGCCCAAAAGAGAGCCAATTGATCCATATGCGGGTGAAGATATAGTTGGAATCCAAGTGCTCCCTCGCCCAGTTCCATATCTTATTAGTAGTTGATTTAGTTGGTTCTTTTGATTGCAAAAACTTTACCTTCCCTCTGCTTATGGATATCGATCTGCGGGAATAGGCCCTCTCCCTTTGGTCGAGCAACTCCGGTTGGGTGGGAATAGAGAAATAAAAGATTTGCATAATATTATATAGAATCGTCTCTACCACTTGACCCGGCTTTTGATCACGCTTATTTTCTTTCCCTTGCTCCAGCTCCACCTCACTCAGCCTCATTCTTTTCCCCTCGTCAGTAAGTCAACATGGGGAGGGAGTTATACTGCATAACCAATACCACCAAGAATGGGAATACCATTACTGTTCTCTATTAACCATTTTCCCACATTTTGAGAGATCCAAGGAACATACTCTCCCCTTATTCTTTATTATGCACCACTAATAATTAATTAAGTTCGTTCAATATCTACGTTTAACTTGCTCGCTCATGTGAGGTGATGATCCCCTTAAGCCAATTAGCCATGCGCCTCATAATAGGGTGGAAAATATAGCCGAATAAGCCCAATCCCCATATGTTTTCTTCTGGGTTTTTTCCTCCTGTGATCCCAATGGATTCACAACAGCATGAGTCCATGGGATCTTTTTCGGAAACTTGTATGAGTCCGTGGTGTATGATCTGGTCATAAATTTGGAAAAATATGAATAATTATTTTCCATACCCTGGATCCTGGTTGTCCCCGGCTAAAGGGTAAAACCCGTTTGTTTTGTGTAGATAAAAGGTTTGGTAGTTTAGATATGCATTTTAATGGGTTTTTAATAATTTAAATGTTGGTTATATAAAGAAATTGGATTTTTTTAAAGCATGTAAAAAATAATAAAGATCTTATGACTATTGTTGGAATTTGACAGGCAAAATGATGGTCATAGGGCATTTGACACTCAAATATAGTTAAAAAGTTTAATATATCTTTTTTTCTGAAGGGTAAATTTATCATTTAAACGTATTTTTGAGGGGCAATAAAATTTTCAAAATGTCATTATATTACTACATTTTTGAAGGCCAACAAAATTACTAAAACTTCATTATAAATTACTATTAGTAAATTAGTAAAATCAATACTTTTATCATATTATTATATAAAATTATATTTTCCAAATTCCAACCATACTTTCACTAAAATAATATATTAAGTTAGTATTATTTCCATCATCCATGCTTTTCTATTTAGTAGGTTTTCTCTTCTTATTATATAAAATTATACTTTCCAAATTCCAACCATACTTTCACTAAAATAATATATGAAGTTACTATTATTTCCATCATCCATGCTTTTCTATTTTGTAGGTTTTCTTGATTTTTTCTGAAAGCAAAAAAGTCATTTAACAATGATTTTTCTATTATTTTTTTATTGTTTTTTACTATTGTAATTAACATCTGCATAGTACAAATTTCAGTGCTCAACAATCAAGTAAATGTTTTGAAAGTTGGAAGTTGAAAGTTGGAAGTGGAACTTGGAAGGTTGGAGCTAGAGCCTAGAAGTACTTGGAGTTTGAGAGTGGACAGCGGATTCTGGACTCTATTGGAAAGCATTATCAAGATTCAAAGGTACTATTTGTAGAATTTTTTTGGTTTAGATTTAAAGATTTGTTTAAAAATCTATTGATTTGTTTAAAATCTACTATGATTTTTTGTATATTTTATGTAATGTATATATATTTAAACTAGATAGTGTCGATAGTAGATGGTTGAAATCTTTTAGTACAAGAGTATTTTTGGGTGCATGAAATATTGCTTATTTAAGAAAACTAACAATAATTAAGCCAAATAAACCTGAAACTCCTCTAAATTTTTTAACTTGGTCAAACAAACTAAGTAGAATATAGTTTTGTTGCATCTTGTGCCTGATAAACAAATCATGTGAAGCAATGTTATTACTAGCCTATTCCTAGGAAGGAATAAAATGACAAAAGGAGTATGCACAGAGAATCGAAGTGGTTCTCACCTTAACTATGATCTACTTAGTTTGTCAAACAAACTAAGTAGAATATAGTTTTCTTGCATCTTTTTCCTAATAAACAAATCGATGAAGTAGTGTTATTACTAGCCTATTCCCAGGAAGGAATAAAATGACAAAAGGAGTATGCACAGAGAATCGAAGTGGTTCTCACCTTAACTAGCCTAGTATGAATATGAAGACAACTTTATGTATGCTTAACAATTCTACGTAAAGATAAAAATGGCAAAAGGAATTAGCGACGACCAAAGCTGTTTGACTGTCTAGCTTGGTGGAATGTGAGAAATCCTAGGTGGAGAATGGTAACATGAGGTTAGTATCAAAATAGTGGTATGATCATCTCTACTTCCTAACTATCTTGCTTGTCATCTCTTCATCTTTTGAATAATCTTAAAGACTACTAAAAAACAAGTTGTAAAACATTTATGTGAAATTGATGTATTTGATCTAGGTATTCAAATATGTTAAAATTATGGCAATCATTGCTTGTCATACTATTGCATGTGAACTAGGGTTTTCAAAGCAAAATGTGATTAGAGATATTACAAGAACAAAATTGTCAATAAACAACCTTGATGCATTAACGTGTGTATCATAAACATGTCGAGACAAATCAGAAGTGGATTGACAACCGAGTTATGAGATTTAGCATATTGCAAAAGAAAGAAGAATTTATGATATTTGTTGGAAACATCAAACAATGTATTTGTTCTATTTTATAATATCAATTTGGCAAACAAAAACAATGATGTGATATTTATTTTCTTTTTATTTGCACAATTTAGTAAAATTAAAGAATCGTTTTTATGTTTATTTATGCTTCATTATTTATTTATTTTTGCATATTATGATGTGCATTTGTGATTATTCATTTTAACTTAGATTTTTATATAATATCAATTCAATACATAAATAATATATATGTCAAAATATATATATTATTTTGAAAAAAAATTAACAAAAAATAGTTATTGAAGGGTAAATTTTTTAGCAAACCTTGACTTTTAAAGGGTAATTTTTTTTTTGTTGCAAACCTTCACTCTTGAAGGGTAAAATTTTAAACAAAATGTTTCATGACGGGCAATATAAAATGTCAAAATCTTAAAAAAAAAGTTTCCTAGTAAAATAAAAACCAAATTCGAGCAGTGTTTTTTTTTTCCATAAGGAAAAAAGCTTGACCTTGTCATTCAATGAAGAATCAAAGGGCATCTATCGTGCCTGCCCTGATATAGGGCTACAACCTTAAATAGTGGGAGAGAGACAGTTACATCTACCATGAATAGGATCCCAACACAGAGAGATGCCCCAGGGACTATGGAAACAACCCACCATACAATCATCCAATACGTGTCATGACTAGAAGCAATACCTGTCCTTCGGGAACCATCACTATTGTGAACAATAGAGAGATGAGACTACAATCAAAAGGTTGTCTGCTCCATTCACAATAAAGGTGAAAAATAAGATAAAGGGAGTAAAAAATCCCACACCCGACTCAAAAGAGCATAAGAGAGTCGCTCAAGACCAAATGGTCTTCAAAGTATTCAGAAAAGATACAAGAACCAGGAGCCAAATCTAAGGTATCCTTTGATTGACAGTCAGTAGTCATATTATATTCATGATAGAGATGATTGAAGGACAGGTTAGTGAAGCTTTTACACAAGAGCCTAATCACCTCGCACCAATGATTGAGCTCAGGTGGAGCGAGGGTATTGGAACCATTTACCCAGTTAATAACCATAGATGAGTCCCCAAAAATAGTCAGTGCGGGGAGACCCATGATCTGAGCAATATATAAAAGTGCCCAAAGACCCAATAGTTCTTCTTTGGTGTAGGTACTTGTTCCGATCCCCAGGGCAAACTCAAAGGAATGGTCCATGTTCAGTAATATGTGTATACTAGCTCCCCCCAATTCATTTGTAGAAGCCCCGTTGAAAAATCCATTGGGGAATACAAGCTGAGGCCCATCACCAATGATACAGGACTTTTGTTTCTTTTTACAAGGAGGCTTGAAAAGTGGGAGAGCCTGATCAATCTGATATACTATGTGAAAAATAGAGTGTTTTTCCCTTCGAAGATGGCCTTATTTATAGCCTTTTGGATGATCCAAAGGGCAAAGAAAATGATATAACAGACTGGAGTATACTTTGAGAAACTACAAATCCAATTTTTGATGTAGGATGAAATATCATCACACAGCTGGAGAGGGATGAAATGATATTTATCACTAAGATGGCATATTACATCCCTCCATACAGGACATAAGGAGAAAATATGCAATATACATTCTGCATCAGCACCACATAGTGAGCAGATACCAGGTCTGAACCATCCCTTTCTCTGGAGATTATCCCAGGTGAGAATTTTGTTTCCCCTAACCAGCCAAATAAAACATGCAATCTTGGAGGGGAGAGAGCTCGACCATATCAAGGATTGTACACAGTTAGCAGGCTAAGGCTGTGAGGCCAAAAGAATATAGTTGTACACAGATTTAGCTGAAGCGGTGCCCCCATTATGATCGTGGATCCATACAAGGGTGTCCGGCTGGGCTAGGAGTTTGATCCCTGCCATCTCCAGACCTCTGATAAAGCTGTCCCAAACAAGCCTCCAATCACCTTCTAGATACAGATATTCTGTCGTGAACCAATAGTGATGGGAATCAGGCAGAGCATAATGTGCTTGTGCAAGAGTGACGATGTCGAAATTAGAAAGGTATTCCATGAGTTCAAAGGGAAGAATAAAAGTGATATGAGTGCCCACAATAGGATCAAGGCCCAATATAATATCTTTGTTGTCCCCAACGAGCCAAGATAAAAAGTACCCCAGCCAAGGTAATGAGTGTATGAACCCTCTCCAGATCATAGATACACCATGGGTATTAAACCTATTGCCTCTGAGCCATGTAGCTACTGGTCGATTCTGCATATACTTGACACGGAGTACTTTAAGCCATAAAACATGACTATGTAGGACCATCCAGAGGTTTTTGGTTCTCAGAGACATACTGAACCATTGAAAGTTTTTGATACCCCATTCGTCCTAAGCCTTTGGCCAAGAGAGTGTCTGCCAGCTGGATAAGTGGTATCGGTGATGATTTTCAGAAGAGCCCTAGAGGAAAGCAAAGGTGATGCTTCTGAGCCGGGTCAAAACAAAAATAGGGATGGTAGCCAAACCCAGCCAATAAACAGGAAGACTAGATAGTACAGCTTGCACCAAGATCAGACGCCCCCCCAAAGAAAGAAGCTTGTGAGTCCAGTTATGTATCCACTTCTTGATTTTTTTGATTAACCAGTTCCAATCACTGACTCTATACCGCATGGGTTTGAGAAAATACCCCAGGTATTTGAAACTTGAATCAATAGGTTCCATTTTGTAAGGAAAAACTCGGGCAATACTTGCCAGGATATTCGCATCAACGTGGTTTAAGAGAAAACAGGATTTCTCAATGCTGATACACATCCCCAATGCCTTGCAGAAGGTGCTGAGTATGACATCAAAAGCTAGCCATTCAAGTAGGGTTCTAGAACTGAGCAGAATCACGTCATCTACAAAAATTAGATGAGTAAGGGCTAAAGAAGACGAAATTTTGATACCTCAGGTGAGGCCATGCTCTTTTGCATTCGCAATCAAAAGATTCAGACCTTCAATGACCAAAATGAACAATAAGGGAGAAAGGGGACAACCCTGTCTGATTCCTCTAGAAGCAGAGAAGAACCGGGAAGGAGTGCCATTCACAAGGACAACAAAATTCGCTGAAGTAAGACATGCCATAATCCAATTCACTCCTAGGAGGGGAAGCCCAATCTGAATCAAAACAAGTCGGATGAAGGACCAGTTGACCCTGTCGAAGGCCTTCACAAGATCCAACTTAAGTATGAGAGTAGAAGTGTTCTTCGAGCAGTGTTTATGACCTAATATCGAGCACACCTAGCAAATAAAGATCCATTTTTCATGTGAGAATATGTTTGGACTTACAGTTAAGTGCATTGATACTTTCAACCATTTTGGGTGTTTGTTGAAGCATGGTTCAAAGCAATGTTGATGAAATTTTCAAAAAGAAAATCAAAATCTTCACATAAAAGTGTTTAAATTTTTATTTTAGGTGTTTGAAGAAGCTAAATATATTTATATATTTATAAGCATAATTTAAACAATATAAATTAAAGTTTATTAATAATAAAATTAACAAAAATAACAAAATCTTAATTTTATCATTTTCAAGATAAAACAAAATTCTCAACCACTCAAAAAAGTTTTATTAGTATTATGAATTTATATTTGGGTTGCCAAGAAATAAATAGTAGGCATCTCTAGAGGATTATTTTATCACACCTCTCAATTTGATTTCAATGGAATATCTTGTCACACCTCCCAATTGATTTCAATGTAATCATTATATCATCAATAACAAACTATATGTTCCTCATATGCACATCTTTAGAGGTTTAAGTGTAATTAATTATGAAATCTTTAGAAAATGTGAATACCCATTATTAGAGTAGACTGGAAGATTCCACATCTTTTTTATTGATTAATAACTAGCATTTGCATCATGAGGTGCAAAGGAACATTGAGAGAATAAAATATGGAAAGTGAGAAAAGGTTAAGCTAATAAGAATTTGTTTTATAAAAACATTATACAAATTTTTTTTCATAACTATTTCTCAATGCATTGGAAAACAAAACAATGCAATTTCTCAAAAAATAGAGAATATTGATAATCATGTTTGGGAATTAACATGAAAAGATGATGTTGCAAGAATTCGAGGCTGACACCGAGAGTTCAGATACATTAATGTTGTATCCTTGTCTTTTGAAATGTCAACGACCATTTCCCTTTTCCAAATTTTCAAGGCAGATTTGAATCATTTGTTTTGAGAAAGTGTTGCATTTGACATGTATATAGTTGTGGACAGTCGATTGGAGAAACTACAAAAAAAAATCATAATGATCAAATAAAACAATTTTGACAAAATACATTTCAAATGCAAGTTGAAAGTGATAAAGCAATCAAAATTAATTATGTTAGACTTAGATAAGAAATATGCAAATTTGCATTGATGTCAATGTACTTTTTTTGCAAGCTCATTGGTAGATAGGAAAACCAACCCTTGCTAATTTGGATAGGATTTCTGTATTAGAACTGTGATAATACCATAGGGAAATAAAAATGAATTAGGAAAATATTACAAAATACCTGGAATGGGTTGTTTATTCATCAAATATGGAACAATTTGATATTTATCATATTTATAGGACTATCATCAACATAACAATTTGATCTTTATCATATTCATCACTGCCTTCCATATATGTTCATATCAAACATAACTTTGGCATTGTAGTGAACAAAGGGAAACATTGTTATAATTATGTTCCTCTAATTTAGTTTGATATCAACTGAGATTGAAGTAGATAACATATATTTTTTCCATAGGTAAATGGACAAAAAACAAAAAAATGAGATAGTTGTATTGTTTTAATTATCAATTCACATTCTATATCTCTAGAACAACTAGGACTGCCTTCCCTATTATTTGATTTATATGTATTATGGACAAAATATTATTGAACTAACTAATCAAACACATGTATAGAATATAGGAAACATGAAAAAGAACTGATATAGTGTTACTATTTGTGCACGTAAATGAATTCCAACAACACCTGTGTGCTTTCTTTGTCATGGAGCAATGTTAAGGATAAATGTTGGTTCAAAATTTGAACTCTACCACCAATGAATATGGCCTAGTTGGGTGTATAAATAATACTTTGAAGGGGAAAATCTATAAGTCTAAGATATAGTCATGTTTGATGCTGCAGTAAACAAAGAGTTAATTAGTTTCTTATCCAAGTAAAAATAGAAGTGAATAAATTTGTTCATTTGTGAAAGTATGTAGAGAACATGAATAGAAAAGAGCATGGTAATATTTATATGTAACATTTGTAAAGAACATGAAAGAGTAAGGAGTAATGAGTAATGGTGTAAATTGTCCTGTGTATGAATTGAAACAAATCAAGGCTTGCATGTTTGATTTTTGAGTGTGAGGCATTTTATAGAAAGTTCAGTTATTCATGCGTTTACAAAATGCAATCTCTATAAAATGACGCCACAACAAAAATATGAACATGTTAATGATAGTAGCAAATTTTAAAAAGTTCCTTACCATGGTTCATGTGTGAGAGTTAATAGGTATGAATTCTAACTTGTATTAAGTATCCAAGAGCATCTTGTCATTCCACCCCTTGGAGATAAACTTAAATGTGTAACAATGACTTTATGATGAAATTTCTACTTTTGGGAAATTCCCATAAGACCAACTAAACATTTCTTTGAATCATGATTAAGAACATCTAGACTTGTTTTAAAGTAATCAAAAGTTCCATTTTTTTTTTATAATTAGATATTGTTTTTTTTTTAAATTCTAAGGTGGTATGTTTAAAAAGTGTTTGAAGTAGATAAGAAACAAAATTGTTTTATAAGAATAGTATTGAAAATAGAAAAGTACAATAGACAAGTGTAGATTTGATAAAGTAAAAGATAATTTTCATATCTTCCAACTTTGTGACTTTCAAATAAAAATATGATAATTTACTTGGTGAATTGGAACCTTCATTATATTCATAAAGTAAGTTTACACACCATTCTATGCCTCTTAGGAAAATTAACAAATGAAGCAAAAGAAACCCTTACACAAGGGTCTGTACATACCTGAGAGAGAGATATATAGGAAAAGATCTAGGATAGGTTTAGACATATAGAGGAATAGGTACAACAACCAAGAGCCACGAGGAAAACTTTAACTAAGACAGTAAAAGGGAGAAAGACAATTTACAACATTTCTATTTAAACAAGGGAAGGCTCAAAACACAATAAAAATAGAAGTGTCAAGAAAAACAGGCCTTAAAAAATGCAGTGGTAATGACTTTAAGGTAATAACAGACATGAAGGCAACATCGGGAGGAAAATTTATACATTCTTCTTTTTAACCTCCATACGTTTTTGTAACATATATTAATCATATAGTTGGTTGAATCTCTTTGATTGTCGTTGCAATGTTTGTTGGGTATTTAATGGACTTATTTGGAATAGATGTCTTCTTCTAAAGACACTTTCTCATTTAAACAATTCTACCTTCTAAATATTTATTCACTCGCTGAAAACTTAGCTTAGGAAGATCCACATTTGGTTACGCTGCTTTGACTGCAAATCCATCATTCTTCATAACTCTGTTCCAAACATGGTGTGTGTAATCATGACATATCATAGTAATTAATATTTTCATTCTTATTCATAACTTTGTTCCAAAAAAGGTCTGCATAGTTAGGACATATGGGAGTTATTAATCTTGTTTGGGAATCCATTAATCTCCATAGTAAGTCTCTATTCACCCCCCTAAAGAGGAGGACACTATGTACTCATCCTTTACTTCCTAAATATCGTACATCCTTTTCTTCAAGGTTTCCCTAAACATCATTGCACTTAAAATTGTGCAATATCAACTCACCTGCAATGTTCATTTTCATTAGAAAATATGTTGTCTGCAAAAGTTGACATGAGCCGTGCAAACCTATTTTCTCAAACTACATACAACCTCTTTTCCTAATCATAGAATTGCATCAGTCATGCATCAAAACAAACTGACATGACATGGGGCTGACAATCCAACCATGTTCTTGATAGACCATGAAACCTTTAAAATTGAATATCAACATGATTTCCATTTTCCAACTAATGAAATATAGATCATTCTGCATGTCAGATCGATCACCTTGCCTGTCAGCATAGGGCAGACCCGAAAGAAACAAAAATAGGTTACTAAATAATCCTGCATCAAAACCCAGTTAGCAAAACACTTGTCCAAACACGTGAGACACCTATCCAATGACAATTCACCAAACCGATGACACACCTGTCCAAATTCCATTCAATAGTCTGATGATGAATTTGGGAGACTTCATCTACATTGTGCAAAAGATACCAGAGGACCTTTCCTTAAATATGATTTTCCATCCAATGCATCCTCGATCCATCTATGGAAGATGAAACCCTCAAAAAAAATTTGGAAGGGACTTCACAGCATTACAGAATGGATGGGTAGCCCATGAATCAGGATAGATTGTGAAGAAACAAACAAGAAAATCACACTCAAGTTACCAAATAAGCCTGCATCAAAGCCCAGGTAACAAACCTCCAGTTAAAAGACACAATAAATATGTCCAAAATCAATTTCTCGGCCTGTCAATCCTGAAGCCTCCAAGATAAAAAATCACCTAGGCTATCAATTCAGTCATGCACAAGACAGACCATGAAGCAAAAAATGATAAAACCACACTCAGCTTACAAAATATGGCTGCATCAAAACCTAGTTAACAAAACACCTGTCAAAACATGCAAAACATATGTCCGAAATCCATTCACCAGCCTGTCAAGCCTGAATCTTGTAAGATCGGAAATCATTCATCCTATCAGTATAGGATGGACCCTGAAGCAGCAAATGGATTTTGCAACAAGAAATCCACATGGAATCTCTAAAATAGTCAATATGGGAAGTAGTTGTTTAGACAATTGAATAAGAGTCAACATGTTATATGTTTTGGAAGAGGAAAAAGAATCAACTTTCAAATAAGGATTAGGTGGGAACTTACAGGGCATAGTAGAACTTAGGAAAAAAGGGGCAAGTGTCAACCAAACCTTTCCTACTCATCAGTAACAAAAAAAACCAAAAAAATGAACCCTTTCCCTATGGAAACAAATACACAAAGAACAAGATGGTTCACATAGGTCTTTCATTCCTTGAAAAGAGTAAGTAGACCATGTATTTACAGTAAGCATAGAGGGGCCTTGGTGGTCATTTACGGGGAATTTAAGAATTTATTCCAATAGGGGAAGGCCTCAACCAGAGGTTGCCTACTCATTAATAACAATAAAAAAAAAGGAACCTTTTCCCTATGGAAACAAATAAACAATGAACAACACGGTTCACAAAGGTCTTTCCTTGAATAGAGTAAACAAACCATGCATATACAACAAGCGTGGAGGGAACATATGAAAGTGATTTTTATATATGAAGAATGGAAAAACCAATTGCGAAGTTTATTCTCGTTGTTTAAGGGTTGATATTACGAATGGAATCTCCACAACATTTTATAAGGCCAACAAGTTATTTTCACAATAAAATAACAGTCCACATGTTACATGTTTTAGAACAGGAACAAGAATCAACTTTGAACAGGGATGGGTAGGAATAGTAGGTCATAGAAGAAGAGGGCTTGATAGGGTTAAGAGAAATGGGTAGGGTTACACAATTAAGGTGGGCGTTAGCGCATACGGCCAACAAATAAGGGGAAACACAAGAAAAAGGATAAACACCATAAACCAAGGATTGATAAATTCTTTCACATTGCAAGATGAAGGATGTACCAAGAAGATGGGGATATAATCCATTTTATCTCTCTCTCAAATGTACAAGTGTTTAATACACTAATTGAAACTTGTATCATCACCATATAAGGAAGGTCAAAAGTACATGTTGGGAATAATCATTGTAATAATTATAGTAACAACTATCTGTTGGGGCCTGGAAAATAGTAGGTAACAACAGTAGGGATTCTCCCCAATAAACATTCCAAATTAGCTCATTATTGTTTGGTATGGGGAATCCGTCCAGTTTATGGTATGGCTACCATAGGTCAAGTAACGATTAAAGTGTTTTACCGGTTACAGCCCAATTCACCGTGCATATTTTTTTTTAGTTTTTTAATATTTAAGTATGATGTGCAAATACCTAACTAAATGCGGGCAATAGAGATAAAGAGGAGGGTCACAACATGATGTGCATGTTCTTACCTCTTGTCTTACCTCTCTCGCTTCTAAATCATAAAACAAAGAGAAACTAACTAAGACTAACTAAGCTATCCCTAGGGAGAAAAACTTTAACTAATGGTGAGTAATGTATTGTATTGCATCCATAAAGAAAATCACAGATAGCTGTTAACATTTCTGAACACAGGAATATCAATAGAAAGATGAACAACAAGATAGCTTATTGTTAATTAAAACATTCATTACTCAATAAAAAATGTGGAAGTTTCATAAAAATAAACAGGAGTACATTCATAACATGAAAGAATTCAATAGGTTAGAACGATCTCACAATTCATGGAAATAAGTTGAAAAAGAAATAGTTCACATCCAACCAGTCCATGGCAAACATTTGAAACTCCACAAAACTTTCTCCAGCCAAAAACATATAAATCTTTATTATAATATGAATTAGTTCTTCTTACAATAAACTTCCTAAAGATGGTCTGGAAAAAAGGTCCTTTCCTATCTAAAACTCTCCTATACTTATACAAAATGCAAAAAACTCTTGGGCTTCCCCTCATTGCCTCTTGAGCTTCCCCAACCTTTCCTTTACAACAATTTGTCTGTATCTTGTGCACAAAAATTAATATAATATATTACATTATTAATCAATATTCCTAAAACATTTCATGAGGAAGGCCCAACTTGCTCGTTTGTGAACTTTTTCCATGCATTAGTATATGTTGCTATGCTTTCAAACCTAGAAGTCTCAAGGAATTGAATGTTAATATCATACTTGGCAGCTTGGGTCATCACACCCTCTATTCTAGCAAGAATCAGGCGCATCTGGTCCTCCAATAAGTGTATGCTCACGGTTGCATGTGCTACTTCATTTTTTAATATCCATTCATCCAAATCCTTGACCTGCTGGATTGCTTGTTCATCCTCATTGTATCTGTCCTGTAAATGATTTAAAAATAGTTCATGTTTAGGTAACACCTCCAATCTATTCTCAGTAGAAGTCTGACATCGATTATAGGTGAAGAGCACTCTCCTACAGAATTCCGCACAAGCAGTCTTTGTCTTCTTCACTATTTTTTAAAATTCTTCTGCGATATTACTGGCGAATTCCATTAACTCATATTCTTGCTTCAATGTTTTCTGATCTTTGATGGATAGGTCTGCATGATATTCTTTATTGGTTTCTACCCAAACCATTCTTCCCTTTAAAATTTCCAATATCTCCTGAGTCCTATCTAGAAAATATGAAGTGGTACTTACAATCTCTTCCAGCCTGGTGTCTATTTGCTAAACTTTACATCTTTCATCTTCTATGTATAGTTGTATCTGATGGATATTTTTCCTAAGCATCAGAGCATTCTCCTTTAAGAGTCAGATGTCATCTTTGTGCTCCATAGCGCTCTTACCGATGCTGTCAATGAATTATTCTGTACTTCTAAAGGTGTTATCTACGTTTTAGATTGTTTCTCCTTATCTTTTGCAGTATCCTTCTCTATTCCCAGCTCAGTAAATTTGCTTTCCAACTTGTTATTCTCCTCATTTAATTTTCCAAATGATAGCTGAAGATTATCTTTCTTAGCCTTTAAACTCGGATACTCCAGATGTAGCTTTTGTAAATCTTCCAAGGTAACTTGAGAATTCTTCTCTGCATTTTCTGCAGATATTGCTAAAGCATCCTTATCAGCTTGTATATTTTGGAATTATGTCCTTGAAACCTTGACTTCACCTATAATGTATTCATATTTTCTTTTTAGATTCTGGCTTTCATCCCTTTCTTTCTTCAAGGTTTCCTTCAGCTGAGCTACATTCTTCCATGACTACTCTAGATTTGTCATGATCTTGTCCACGTTGTCTTCATTTCCTAAGGTTAAAGATACCCCAGACCTTGCCATTAACTGTGGATCCTTATGAGTACCATGTACTACTATCTTGTCCGTCACCATCTTCCCTGGATTTCCTCCAGTATCTACCTTTTTCTCGGTTCTCTTAATAATTCTCTTCTTTTCTTTGTCATAGAATATAGTATTAAAATCAAGTATCTCCTCCCCTTTGGTAGGCATGAAAGGAATCAAATCAAATTCAGAAGTTCAACCTTCTCCTAACATACTTCCAGAAGGAACAAGAGACTCCAAGGGATCAAGATCGGACTGTCCTTGTTCTTGATCTGTAGGATCTTGTCCTTCTTGTACATCAACTTTCTCTGTGGGCTTCTTTTCCTTTTGGGGTTCTGTTAACTTGAAGCCCTCACTTTCTGCCTGTTTCTTCTTTATCTCAACTTCTTCTTTTCTTTTCTTTTCTTCTTCTTCCTTCTTAGCTACTTCTTCAGTGGCTCGTTTATTTTCTTCTTCTTCAATCCTCAACCAATTCTCTGCTTCTTGTACCAATCTGATAGCATATTCCTATCTTCTCTTGGCCTCTTCCTCTTCTAGCTTCTAATCTTTCTTTGCAGCCTTTCCCTTTCCACCCATAGTTTTTATCTTTTGTTTGAAACTTCTCTTAAGGGCTGTTATGTTTTTGGCATTGTGGAAGGTTTCCTCATCTTTGACCCAGAAGTCAATGTACTTGAAATGAACTCCTGCTTCTTTACAATAATCAACTACCTTATTTTCGAAGTCATTTTTGTGAAAGTTCATTTCTCCAAAGCGAAAATATTCTAATTCTTTAACAAACTCTGCTGCCTTCTTTACACTTGAAAACTTATAACTTCCAACAAAGAAAGGTACTGTAGGGTACATTGCCTTTTTATGTTCAAACAAAAAATTCCCTACTCCATCGATGTATAACTGTCAAACAGATTCCTTGTGGAGTACATAATCGGTAGCATATTTTGGGAGTAGAGAAGGAGCTGTCGAACCACCATACATCCTCACATACAATCCATCTTCTATCAGATAATAACTCCTAAATTCTTGTATGAACTTAAATGCTTCCTTGAACATGCAATTACATTCTGCTAGGAAAATCAGAGTATATGGGGGCATAATGAAATGATCACAAATATCCCTATAGTAATTGTAATACTTATGATCCCAAAACAATTTATAAGTTGTGTATACTAGGGTTCTGTCCTTCTCCCAATTGCACTTTAAAGCAGGGAAATATTGAGTGCACAATATGCAATCAATTATAATAGAACTCATGTAGAATTCCAATTTCTTCTGGGATACTCCTCCTAAGGCTGCACTTATACATGCTGAAAGACTGTTTGACACTATACTAGCCCAGTTGAAAATAGTTCTTGTGTAGCAACAAAAAATATGACCGGTATCCAACCAATATTGAAACATTTTCCATTTTCTCTACCAAAAATCCTGTTAAGCATCAAAGCAGTAAATTTGTAAGGAGCACAGAGAGTTGAGGTATCATATTCTCCCGAAGGTCTGGTTCTGAAATTCTTCCCTAGGATCATCATCCTCTTTACCGTTTCTACCAGGTCCAGACCTACCTCCTTTAACCAACTTTCCGTTAGATAGGCTTGTGGTGTCACATATGCCCTGGGAAGAATCCAACCTATTACTTCTGAGCATGGAAACAATTCAGGTCTAGTAGACACTTTCATCAAAGCTGACCTTTCAATGTTAGCATAAATTTTCATTTCTTCAAACCCAACATCAGGGACATTTTGGCTTGAGATCATTCTGAAAATTTCTCCCCATTTGTAATCTGGTTCTACTCCAGTAGTGGCTTTAGTGTCCTCATAGATGATTTCTAACTTGGTTATCACTTCTACCTCAGGCTCCTCTTTAGACATCTGGGCTTTCTTCTTCTGTCTCTTTGGCTTGTTGTTTTAATGGCAATCGACCTGTAATAGTCATGCAACATGTTTTAGTCTAACTAACTTTAGCAATTGATATAGTAATAAACAAGAAAATATACAAATCTATTCACCTGTTTGACATGCATGCTGGTAAATTAGGTTAAACACAGTCTTTCAAATGAGTGATTTAAAAATAGAAAACCTGATAGAATGTTGCCTCCTAAACCTACCCAAACTTCACTTGTCTCAAAACCCTAGTCTAGAAATTCTTCTTCATCTCATACAGGTATTTTGATTCTCATCAAGCTTATTCTACCGCTAAATCTCAACAAAACTCTCAAAATTACTCAGTTTCACCGTACTTCTTAAACCAACACGCAAACTCCTCTTTCAAACAACCCTATTCAACTGAATGCCCACCTGAATCCCACGGGGAACTGTGGTTGTAGGGAATATGGTTTCTTAACCTTTGGCTGCCCATAAAATTTCCAAGAATAGGGTGGTGCAGATAGAGAAACGCCTTTCTACACCATTCCCTACAACCCCGTGCAAGAGACACAGGCGCATACATAATGCTTAATGAAATAAAGACTCAACCTCCCACGAATGACATCTCGAGCAATGGGCTAATCCCCTTAATGAATTAAAATTTCCATAAGAAAAACGCAAGGAAGCGAAACCCTAAACCCCTATGCGGAAAACCTAACCTCCATCCACTAAAATGGTTCAATAGTAAAAAACACCACCCAAAAGACAAAATCATGGGTAACCTACTTGGAAATGGCAATGTGGACGACCCGGATAGGCAAAGCTTTTCATAGGTGTAGAGGAAAAAATAGGTCTTGACAGCTACGTGCACACCTTCTCCAGATGGTTTTGATAGTGTAAACTTGACAAATCACAAGGCATGATATAACATATATATATAACCTTTGACCGGGGGGGAAACCATCAGCGGGAAAACATTAAAACCATCAGAAAATAGTCTGGAGGATATCCACAATAGCGGGCGTGAAAAGAACTACAGACCCGACACTATATTGTTAAAACAATATCAGACGTCAGAAACACTATCAACTATTGTCGGGACCAATTGTTGATATCCCTTCGCAACATTGGTGTTAGACTGCTCTACTACCTCAATGATTTCTTTGGGAAACGAGTATCGGCTACCGGCAAAGATAAGCTCTTTGGAATCGGCAAAGAAAAGTTAAAGCTTTTGGATCATTTCAGGACTAGCTTTTTGCAATGTCGGGTGGGATAAACACTACAACTCCGGCCTTTTTCGATCAACCAACGGGACAGCGAAAAAAATATCTAATCAGATAATAGAAACACAAAGGTGAAATCATCGGATAAGTCATGCACTAAGGAGCCAAAACTTTGACAAACAAATTTCGAGAGGTAAATCAAATTAACTCCGATGCATTGATGAAGGTTTCCAAAGGCTTCCGATAGACCACTCAGCAAGCTAGATGACTCTAGTTCCACAATGTCGAAAGGCTAGTCCACTATGCTTCCAATATTGGAAGAATAGTTGACTAATCATCTGATACAAAAAAGTAAAAAGACTAAGTTTTTTAAGAGAATTTTCTGAACTTAGGGCAACTTTGGCAATAATAAAATACTCCTAGGCCAATTTGAAGAAAAACAAATAAAAAGGGGGGCCCTAAAATTAATTTTTTTGGGGGAAATAGTTGCAGCTGCAACACTATCACAACTACGAGGTATTTTTTTTTGCTAAAAGAATATAAATGGATTTGCATTGATAAAACCAAAGTATACCTATTTGACATGTTTAGAAATTTCTTCAAATAGGAAAAAACATGTGAGAACAGTACAAGTTTTTCAATGTAGAAAAGGTACTGAGTTGAAGAGACAATTGAGTATGCATGATTATAAAACTTATAAAAGCACATGAGACAAAGTATTTATAGCCATGCACTAACATACACATTTCACTATTGAAAAGTTAAAGAAATAGTTGAAGATATCAAGAGAAGCAGACATGTATTTTTTATACAAGCACATGAGAGAAACCATTTATAGCTATGAACTATTAAAGACATTTGATTATTGCGAAGGGAAATAAACAATTCAACATGGAAAGAAAAGTGAGCTATGAACCATTAAACACATTTGATTATTGCAAATAGAAATAAACAATTGAACATAGAAGGAGAACTGAGCATTATTATTTTTGAGCTATGAACCTTCAATAATATTAAATATATCTACTAAAGCATATTCCATAATATTAATTAAAAGAAAATAGAGTTTCAAGGTCATCCTTTTTTTTGGGATACATTGTGAAGGCAAATGATAGTAAAAGAAATAGATTGTGACAACATTTAAAAATGCAGCATTTTGAAGTTGAAGAAACAATAAACATATGTAACATATCAGTGCATAAGATTATACAACAAGAAAACTACAAGTCTAACAAAAAAAATTAAAGTTAACTATTAGGTTCATGGTAAGTATATTAAGAGTTGAAATAAGTTGTAAAGGGATCTCAATGGGGGAGATGACATATAACAAGTGGAAGAGCATAAGTCACATTAGCAAAAAAGACGCCAAAACAATGTAGGTAAGTGTCTAGAGTACTAAATTATACAAATAAAGTACAAGTCAATCATATAGACATGATGAACACTGGAAACAGATTGAAGGACCAAGATGTGTATGTCATATCACCAAATATTGTCATATATACTTGACCATATCTCTTTATGTATATGCATAAAACATTGAAGAAGCTGCTTCAATATAGAGAGCAACTTTGTGGTTGGAAAAAAACAATTAGTTAGAAGCAAAGATGCTGCTTCAAAGTATGTTTACATTTGGTGCAATGCTTTTATATGTTCGTCTATTTGTTGATAGTAGTATGAAATTTTGCTCAAGTATGCTAAATCTAGCTCTTTTTTCTAGTAAGAAAAGTGAACACGTTGAAGTAGGTCTCTCAATTTAAGGAGCAACTGAATCGTTGATCGAATGTAATTAATTGGAAGAAGAGAGGATGATTTGAAGTATGTTTATATATCTCTTGTAATTCTTCCCTTTGTTCCTTTATTTGTTGATAGTAATATGTCAATGTAGTAAAAAATGGCATACTGAAATCTATTTGACAGTCGAAACAAAAAAATGCATATGAAGACGTCATAACTTTTGCATCTTATAAGCAAGAAAATATATAGTACATACCAAGTTGACTTGTTTGAGAATAAAAGTTAGGTTGTTAGAGAAAAAAAACATATATAGCTAATACAACATGGACATGTTGAAACAATAAATGGTAACACGTAAAAGTATATTAAAACAAATTTCCATTTGATGCAAACAAAGGAACATGTGATAGAGTGGTTATTTTCTAGGTTGAATTGGACCAATAAATGGTGGCACATATAAGTAAATAATACATCATAAAAACAAACACGGTCTATTTGTTGTGCTATTGTAGCAATATATTCAATCATGGGAACACCATAAGTGTGGACAATATAAAAAAAATGTGTTGATGGACAGTACATGTCTAGAGCAAAAAGAGTACATGCTTAGAGAAAAGAAACGCAAGCTTTAAACAAAACGTGCTTGTAAAGAATTTGAAGCAAGCAAGGATTCCTCTTGTTTCCTACGTTGGACATAGGGATTGTCTTGCATTCAATGGTATCTAGAAAAGGAGAAAGATGGAGATAGAAAGAGTATTGATCCCGTTCTAGTGACTATGCTCCTCATGTTGGGCATGAGCATACACGTTAGTTAGTGACACGTGTACAAACAAACCGCTTTGGTTGATTATTTACACACATATTTTCTTATTTTTCTTAAAATGTGGTTCACCATTTGTTAGAGGGATAGTCCACGGAAAATCCCAACACCTGATATTCAAAATGAATCAAGGTATGTCCAGCTCATCNGGCTCCACAAGAGCATCATGTCACTTACAAGAGTAGAACCTGGGTGGGGAGGGTAACATTCATTCCTCCCAACCACCCAAGCTACATCCATTTGACTACACACATATTTTCTTCACCTTCTCCTTGACCGCATTGATATAAATAATATCAATTTTTTAAAAGAATAAATAGAAATACCAAGCCCATTACCATTGACAAAGAAATGCACATATAAAGATACAACGTTGAAGTCAATGTTTTGAAATATGAATATCAAGAAGCAGTGGCTCTGAACGACATGGGTTCATTTCGGTATCTTATTGACATATTGCATTGAATCTCAATCCGAATTTAGATGAATTCACAGAAATTCCACCATACTTTGTTTGATTCGATATATACAATCTTAAAATAAGATACTAACAATGCATTGACTAAAATCTTGTGAATTGATTTCTACATCGATTTCTTCAAACAATGCATTGACTAAAAGCTTGTGAATTGATATCTAGATCGATTCCTCTAAAGGGGGTTTACTCATTAATACATATTGTTCCTATCTCTAGTTATAATTTTCTTTTACGTGTTTTAAAAGATCCTCCTTAAATCAAAATTAGATCGATTTTTATTCTATTCACACAGAGTATCTATTGACCTGTCTATGCAAAACAAATACATACATCACAAACTTATTCCAAACTACCATCAATTCATTGATATTTAATAAACGCACTGTAAGTACGAATTTATAATAACAAATTGACAATGCATAAAAACCTTAGTTTCTTTGTGTAGATTCATGCTAAGTTCTTTCCAAGTATTCCACACCATGATCTCCGTCTGGTTCCACCTCCCTACCATTCCAATGGGTACTCTCCTTCCCCAAGGACTCCCGAGCTGAAATGGGGTTGCATGAAGAAATACCTTTAGCATGATCAGGGTGTGTAGATTCTCTAAGGGGCCTCCCAACCCCGTTCACACACTGATTAACCAAAATCTCCACAGTCACCTTTGAATTCACTTCGACATTATTTCGTCCATCCAATATTAGGGCTAGCATTGTGTGTGTGTACAAACCTTGTTCATTTATTCATATCCTCTTTTAGATTTTTTTTGTTTTTCTTTATAATATAAAATCATATTTATTTATTTCTATTTTGAATTCATATTTATTCCATTTCAATGCATTTCCTTTCATATGCATATATGCAATTTCTCTTTTTCCTTTCTTAACCTTTCTAATGTTGATTTTAGCATTTATTTCCTTAATTCTTCTAATTTTCTTTTTTCTTTTTTTTTTAACCTTTTTAAATGCTCATTTAGAATTTATTTCCTTAATTGTTCCTAACTGTTCCTAAGTATGTCTAGTGGGTACTCGTTGGATGCAGAATTTAATTATGCATCCAACGAGCTCTCCCAATTGAAATTTGAGTAAAAACACATGGAGATATGTCGAAAATACGAACAAAAAAAGTAGTTTTTTTTATTATATCTATCCCCAAATTTATATTAAAAAATTGTTTGACAGGTGTTCCCTTTTTAAATTTAAAAATTTTGATTGGCTAATACATGAAGACATGGAATTTGTATTATTTTTGGAAGGCCCATTTTAAATTGAAATTTCCTCTAATGCATGTGCCTCTAAAAGTTAAACTTTTTGTTTGCCTTTCATTAAAGAATAGGATACTTACCTAGGATAATTATATTAAGGGGGTTGAAAATTGTCGCAATATATGCATTATATGCAAAAAGGAAGCTGAGTCGATAAATCACTTATTGATACAATGTTCCTTTACTAGGTTGGGTTGGAAGGTTATATTCTAGGAACTTCGAACTCCGCATGAATGGTCCTATCATACATTGTCAATATATTCTCAATAGTAGATTCATTTAGTCAGTTTATGGAAAAAAATTGCCTTACTTCATATGTTGGAAATTGTGGAAACATAGGAATGGTATTTTGTTTGAGGATAAGAAGCATGTGTTGTAAGAGTTGGGTTGAAGGATGTTAGAAGTTATACGGAAATATTTAAAGAAAAGGAAATTGGGAAGGGAAGATTGACAGGGGTACAAAATTCAATAGTGTATGGACTATCGGCTTCTTTGATGGTGCATCTCAGGCTTATGGGAGAAGATGTAGAACTAGGGTAGTTTTGAAGCTCAGTGATGTATGATGTTTTAAAGTCAGATTTAATTGTGGTAGTGGAAAAAATACTTGTGGTGATTTATGGTACTTTACTTTTTTTAACGCTTTAAAAATATTGCTCATTTGCAGGTAGTTGGTGACTCAAAAATGCAATTTACAAGTGGTTTTTCTTGAAGGATGGATGGACAAAATAAGGAGGATACATGTGGAATTTGAAGGAATAGAATTCTAGCATCTTTTTAGGGAGTTCAATAAAGAAACAAGCATTTTATCCCAGAAACATGTATTCATTTGATGAAGGCTCCATTTTCTTTTCTCGGTTTTGTGGAAAAAATCTAGTTGCAGAAGGCATTATTCTCTTATTTTGGGTAGTTGAATGTAGCGATTTTTATTTGAGGTTCGAGGTATTCAACTATCGTTTTTATGGAAGTGTGTTCTTATTTTATCTAGCAGTTGTTGGGATATGTATTTAACTCATCTTGGTGTCCTCATGGCTAACTATGTAAAAATTGATAGAGAGGTTATGAATTGTTATTTTTTTTGGTAAGTTGAATGATTGTTTAAGTTTTCTATATGGTACAGTCTAAGCAGGATTAAATACCTAAAGATGTAATGATTTTTTTCTTTATTGTACTTAATATAAAAAGTACAATTTTTAAATTCACAAAATATATTTTTCATTTTATTTAAAATTTTTGAAAAAATCATATATTAAATGGACAAGTAGCATGGGTACTCGTACCTAGGGGTTGGGGACGAGTACCTGTACCATTGTACCCAATATAGGAACAAGCACTTCTAGGAGTACACATAAAGTAACTGATACCTTTCCCAAGTACCCAGTACTTTCCACTGTCTAGTCGAGTACTCGTACTCCAAAAAATGAAAACTACCCTAATTTTGGGTACTTTGTGGGTACTTCCATCCCATAAATCTCAGGTTGTGGACATAAAAATACAATTCTTTTTTTAGGTTTTGAAGTGAAGAGGGAGTAAGGTATGGCGGGGCCTCCCCCAAAGACATAAATGCATCTGAATATTACTTCATTCGTTCAAAATACTATAAATGCATCTTAATATTACTTGCTTTTCTATGCTGATGTGTAAGTCAGTTGAAAGTTGAAACTCAAACACCATAAGATGAAACTCATACTTGTAAACGTTATGTTTTATCTCAGATTCTTGCGCTATTTGGTATTTTCCATATTTACTTTGTGGCTATCCTATGCTTAAAGCACTCAAAGATTTTATTTTCAGGATGATCCTACTGCTCCCTATTAAATTGTTCATTGTTTTGTTCATATCAACATTCTCTTAGAAATTATTGCAATTTATTGTTTACTTGTTGACCAATTAACATTGAACAATGAAAGCTTAATAATAAATATTAGTATATAATATAATTTATAAACTTGAAATGTATATATGTGTGTGTGTGTGTGTGCACACTGTAACACCCCGGTTTTGACCCCATTGCATTAATGTATATGTGATGTAAATATTATAACGAATCATGACAAGGAGCTCAAGGCCAAGGCCCTGTCACTGATTAATGTTGATATATAGGTGATCATGGTTGACGCCTATGGTTTCTGTGCCAATTCAAGCACGTTTGTAAACATCATGTAAATATGCGAGTTAATGAAAAGAAACCCACAGCCATCTATGTCAATGCAACGAATAATGAGATGGGGGCATGATTTTACTAAGGATAAGGGGGGTGGGAATGTTAAGATTCAACCAGTTTGGGGAAAAGCCATGTATCATGAGGAATACCCATTAGAACTGTCAACTGCCCTCTTTCTTGTCTTTTCTTTGAAACCATTTATTCTGCCAAAAGGTGGTTGAGTTAGTTATTGCTTGGAAGGGGAAGATTATGGGCAAATCAAAATTAGGAAGAGTTCCTAGTTTTGGGATGTCGTGTTTTTCTTGCATGGACAAGAAAACACCAAAACCATATGCCAGTGAGGGAGGAAGACCCACGCATTCATGTTTTGAGGGATGCGGGATGATTCTGGTTAATACACCCATCCATTCATTCACTCGCATGACTCCTGGATCTTTTTTCTATTCTTCATTCGCATAGAAGCTCAAAGCAGCGGAGTGCTTCTGTGTATGTATCCTTCACGTTCTGTGAGCACTATTTCTGGAAGAATACTATGAACATCATGTGCAACATTGTTGTAACTACAAAGTGAATGGGACCCCGTTATTCATGTCCCAGATTAAATCCGGTGTTGGAGAGCCTCCCTGTGGTTACTGTGTTATGCACCCTGGTTCAGGTTTGGGCTATGTACAAGACTTAGGAATAGGAGAGATGTAGAATGTGCTTCATAAACTTGGTGTGGAACCTCATGATAAGATAAGAGTGGCTGGAAATCTTGCTATGCACACCCTAAAGAGAACTGGAAGGGAAGGTGTATCCTGAGGGACTATGAATCAGAGAAGGGGACACTTCCTTATGTTGGATGTGTAGGCAGTGGGGAAGCCAGGACAAATAGGTCTTGTGAAGGTTTCCTTAGCTCTGTACATGATCTCACTAGCTTAGCATTTCTTCCTTTCCATTTCCTTAGACGCCTGATAAACCCAACTGGAAAGATGGCTTGGCTGGTGGCCTGATAAACCCATCTGTTGGCTTGGCTACGTCTTGTTGTGCTTGACTTGGTGAGTAACCTTGGTTGGACAGTCTGATAAACCCAACTGCAAATGCTGGCTTGGCTGGTTAGCCTGATAAACCAAACAGTGAGATGGCTTGACTGTGTATAGTCTGATAAACCCATCTATTGGCTTGACTGGTCCTTAAAGGTGAATACTGGCTTGGCTAGTTATCCTGATTAACCCAACAGTGGGATGGATTGACTATGTATAGTCTGATAAACCCATCTATTGAATTAACTGTGTTCATTATGTAATATCCAACTGTGAGATGGCTTGGTTGAGTGGATTGAGAAACCCATCTATTGGAATGTTATACCCTGCGGCCTGATAAACCCAACTGTGTTGGCTTGGTTGAGTGTTATTGCACCTTGGCTATGTATGAGTCTGATAGTGTTCCATTATTCCTTAAGGAAATCATTCCCAGCTCGGGGGTGGCGGTGTCGTTGAGAGATAGATGAGCGCATTGGCCTATGGTTGGGTGGAACATTGCAGTGACATAGCTAGTTGTGGAACAAGTTCTGTTCAAGATAAGTGCTCTTGTCTATGTTCTTCTATGCAATTATGTTTCTTGTATTGTAAATGGATTGATGGAATGTGATGAAGATGTTTCTATTGAATCGATGCATCGTTCCTTTGAGTAACTGCAATTATAGGAATCTATGTATGTTTTCCATCAATGCATTTGAACTAATTTGCAGGGTAGATTGGCCAGATCGGTAATGGCTTGAATGATCAAATTGATCCAAGAATTAAGTGGAAAAACTAAGTTTTCTACTAGAAATATTCATTTGCGCAAATTTGTAGGTTTTCTTGATGCAGGATGCAGAATGTCGTTTCACAGACTCTGGTTTCTGCAGATTTCCCCTCTGTAACTTCCTTTCCACAACTTACGGATGTGGGATTGCGGTGTCACGATTTCCATAATTTTCAATCTCGCCATTCCATTCTCCGCACCGTCGATATTTGTGGGATGATTCTCTGCCGTTGATCTGTTTCCAATGCAGGATGCGGGTTGTAGGAAGTAAGATTGCAATTTTTGTAATTTCCAACCCCGTAACTCGGGATTTCCTCATTGTTGATCTTGCGGGTGGATTTTGCACCGTCGATTTGGTTCCAATTTGTGGGATTGTTTATGATTGTTGATTTCCATCATGTTTTCTCTTCGTCGTCCGATCTCCTCGGATATCTTTCCTTGCATATTTTGAAACTGATCCATGGAAGACAGGAGGGAGCATGAAATTGTTGGAAATGTCGAGATGTGGTCACGACCATGCCCTATGTTTCGATGAATAGTGAAGGTTCTTGATGAAATTTTTAATTTCGCATGATAATGGGGTATGGGTACATGACAATGTGGTATCAGAGCTGCAGGTTGTAGCATTGGGCCTGGATGGGTCTGAGAGCACTCAAGAGTACCCTCTAATACCAACTTGTAGTACACTATAGTGTGGTATCCGAGCTGCTGGTTGTAGCATTGGACCTGGATGGGCTAGGAATCAATTAACCAAAGCTGTCGGTTATAGCATTGGGCCTGGATAGGCCCAGTGATAGTAGGTAAATGGTTTTGATTTTGAATTATTGTGTGTCTAACAAATGGTTTTGATAAGAAATTTTGTAGAGTCATAGTATATTTTGGAAAAGTAAGTTGTGGTTCAGCCATGAGAACCCATCACAGGTATGATGCTCGGGACTCCTACAAGTGTGTGCGAGATGCCATGGGGGAAAAATTTTCAGTTGGAAATGATGACATAGAGTCTAATGGAGGGATATTCCAAGAGATGTCGCCGAATATTGCAGCCACTATGAGAAGCCTGATTAAATCTCAGGAAGAGCAGAATCAGTTAAATGCTGCTATGTTGCAGAGTTTGACAGACTTGCAAAGAAAGATAGACTCTGGTCAGGGTATAGTAAAACCTGAAGATAGTAAGAGAAGTACCAGAAGAAGAAGAAGGATTGCTAGTAGATCATCTGACTCAGAAGAAGCAAGTGGGGATTCAAGCTCTTCTTCTCACAAGGGAAAGAGGAAGAGGTACCATAGAGATTGCTCTTTGGATGAATTTAAGAAGGCTAAACCTCCTACGTTTGATGGCGAGGTAAGGACTTGACAAGAAGTTGAAGCTTGGATTCTTGGAATAAAGAAGTACTTCCAAGTTCAGGATTATTTGGGGGGAACATGAAGGCAAGGGTTTCCATATTCAATCTGAATGGAAGGGCATCCATTTGGTGGGAGCACTTCAAGCAAGTAAGGAGGATTAGTGAAAGAACATTTAAGTGGAAACGGTTCCAAAAGTATTTCAAGAAAAAATATCTCTCTGACAGGTACTATGATGACAAAATTAAAGAATTCCATGAGCTAAGATTGGGGCAATAGATCATCGAAGAGTATGCAAACAAGTTCTTGGAACTGTTAAGGTATGTCAGGTACATCAAGGATGAAAAGGTGAAAATCCAGTGTTCCTGAGTGGGTTTCCTTGGTCTTACAAGAGTTTTATGAGCCTAGAACTCTGGAGGAAACAGTAAGGAAAGATAAGTATTGCTATGTGCAAAGCATAGGAAAACTTGGCTATCAGAAGTCTTGGAAGGACAAGAAGAATGAGAAGTCCAACCAAAGGAGGAAAGGTTTTAAAACTTCTAACTTCAAAAATCAGCAGAAGCAACCTTTCCACACGGAAACGCAACTAGCTAGAGTGGTGGGGGAAAATTCAAGAAATCCACAGCAGATCAGAGAACCACTCCAATGTTGGAGATGTGGAGGACCCCACATGCACATGACTTGTCCACTCGAGAATGAGAGTGCAAGGCCAACTTACAACCTTCAAGAGGTAGAGATAGTGGGTCAAGTAGCAAGAGCCACCCCCAAAATTTATGCAGCACTGGAGGACCTCCAGGAAGATCACCAGTCAACTGTGGTTGAAATTGCAGGTAAGATTGTTGAACAATATGTTTCTATTTTGATTGACCCTGGTTCTACCCACAGTTACATTGCTCCTAGAGTAGTGGAGATTTGTGCTTTCAAGAAAGTGAGGCATAACAAACCATGGTTAGTTCAACTAGCTACTGGAACTAAGAGAAGGGTCAATGAAGTGGTGGAGAATTGTCCATTAGTAAAGAATGGATTGGCCACTTGTGTAGATATGAATGTTCTACCACTTGGTTCCTATGATGTCCTCATTGGAATGGATTGGCTAGAAGCTCATAGGGTGAAGCTTGACTATTATAGTAAGACCTTTGAATGTTTAGATGAGGAAGGAAAACTAGTAGTGGTAAGGGACATTCCAAAGGTGATTTTTGTTAGGAAGCTTTTAGCAATGCAACTGAAGAAGTTATGTAGAAGAGGTTTCCAGTTATATGCAGCCCATATTTTGGAGGCAACAGAGGATGAAACTCCTAGGCTAGAGGAATTTCATGTGTTGTAGGAATTCATGGATGTATTTCTTGATGAGATTCCAGGTCTCCCTCCAAAGAGGGACATTGATTTCACAATTGAACTTGTGCCAAGAGTAGCACCAGTGTCCAAGACACCCTACAGGATGAGTACACCAAAAATGCTAGAGTTGAAGATGCAATTGCAAGAGTTGTTGGAAAATAAGTATATCAGGCCAAGTGTGTCCCCTTGGGGAGCACCTGTTCTGTTTGTAAAGAATATGGATGGTACACTCAGGTTGTGTATTGATTACAGACAGCTGAACAACTTCACTGTGAAGAACAAATATCCTTTTCCTAGGATTGCTGACCTCTTTGATCAAATGAGAGGATTAAATCTATTTTCCAAGATTGACTTGAGGTCTAGTTACCATCAGGTGAGAATAAAAGATGAAGACATTCCTAAGACAGCCTTCAGAACGAGGTATGAAAATGATGAGTTTGTAGTGGTACCATTTGGTCTCACAAATGCACCAGCTACATTTATGTGCCTTATGAATAGTGTATTCAATAGGTATTTGGACATGTTTGTTATTGTCTTTCTTGATGACATTCTTGTTTATTCTAAGAATGAGGAAGAGCATGAAGAGCATTTGAGATTGGCATTGCAATTTCTCAAGGAGCATCAACTGTATGGAAAGTTGAGAAAGTGTGACTTCTATAAAGATAGAATTCAGTACTTGGGTCACATTATCTCAAAGGAGGGTATATCTGTGAACCCTAACAATATTGAAGCCATTATGAATTGGGCTTGCTCCTAGAAATGTGACAGATGTAAGATATTTTATGGGACTTGGAGGATACTACTAGAGATTCATTAAAGGATTCTCTAAGGTTGCACATGCTGTTACTTCTTTGCAAAGGAAGGGAATAAAATTTGAATGGATAGTGAGGTGTGAAGAAAGCTTCTAGTGGTTGAAGAATATTCTCACAAGTGCACCAGTTTTGAAAGTTGCAAACCCAGCAAGATATTTTTTGGTGTGTACAGATGCATGTGTTCAAGGGCTTGGAGGAGTCCTTATGCAAGACAACCACGTGATATGTTATGATTCCAGAAAGTTGAAGGAACATGAGAGGAACTATGCCACTCATGATCTAGAACTTGCATCCATAGTACATGCTCTCAATATGTGGAGGCATTACTTGATGGGCAGAAGATTTGAGCTAAGGATAGACCATTATGGTATGAAGTATTTGTTTGATTAGCCTACTCTAAATGCCAAGAAAGCGAGATGGTTGGAGTTTTATGTGAGTTTTATTTTGAAATCAAGTACTTAAAAGGAAAGGAGAATAAGGGAGCTGATGCACTCAACAAGAAGGTGCAAGAAATGCATGTGGCATCCATTAGTGTTTGCCAATCGGAGTTGAGGTAGCAGATTGTTAATCATGTTGCTGAAGATGAATTGTATGTGCAGATTAAGGGCAAATTGCAGAAGCAAGGTATTGAAAAGAGGCATGAAAGATATAAATTGGAATAAGATGGACTTCTTACTTACAAGAATCGAATTTACATTCCAAATGTAGAATATTTGAGGAGAGTTGTTATGGAAAAGATCCATCAAGCTCCATATTCTAGTCACCCAAGATATCAAAAGACAATTGCTACAGCCAGAAAGCAGTACTTTTGGCTAGGAATGAAAAAGGACATAGTTGAATACATTTCCAGATGCATGAAATGTCAATAGGTAAAGGTGGAGCATCAACACCCAGTGGGTTTGTTGCAGCCTTTGTCGGTTCCCGAATGGAAATGGGATGTTATTTCCATGTATTTTATTACATGATTTCCAATGACTTGGAGACAACATGAATCCATCATGGTTGTGGTGCACAAGTTGACAAAGGAAGCACATTTTATACCGGTTAAGTCTATGCATAAGACTGACGACATTACAAAGATCTTCATGAAGGATATTTTTAAATTGCATGGATTTCCTGAGGCAATAGTCTCTGACAGAGATGTCAAGTTCAGTTCCAATTTTTTGAAGGGGTTGTTTGCGGATTTGGGTACAAAGCTGAACTTTAGCACTGCTTACCACCCTTATATTGATGGGAAAATAGAGAGGGTGAATCAAGTTCTTGAAGACATGCTTCGCATGTATGTGATGGATAAGCTAACCAAGCGGGAAGATTACTTACACTTGGTAGAGTTTGCTTATAACAATGGACAACAAGCATCTTTGGGGATGAGTCCATATGAAGCTTTGTATGACAGAAGGTGTAGGACACCAGTGACTTGGGATAATCCAGTGAATTAGAGTTGTGATTGGTCCAAAATTGCTTAAGGAGATGGAGTAGGAGGTTGTAAAGATCAAGCAGAATTTGAAGGTAGCCTAGGATAGACATAAAAACTATGTTGATAAGCATAGCGTGAACAGAGAATTCAGTACTGGGGATCATGTTTACCTCGGAGTGAGACCAAGGAAGATTTCCTTGAAGCTTGGGAGTTGTGCCAAGCTGTCACCCATATATTGTGGGTCATTCGAAGTGCTTGAAAGAATAGGGCTAGTTGCATATAGACTTGCATTTCCTACTAGCACTAGCACTCATAATGTTTTTCATGTTTCTTTGCTTAAGAAATATATACATGACCCTAACCATGTGATAAAATGGGATGTGATTCAGGTGGAACCCGAGGGAGAGTTCCGAATCGAGCCAATGTGCATCCTCAACAGGAAGGTCACCATGCTCCGGAACCGATCCATAGGATAGGTAAAGGTGCAATGGGAGCGCTATGGTCCTGAAGAGGCTACATGGGAGCTAGAGGATTCCATACGATTGACACATCTAGTTTTGTTCAAATCTGCTGAGCACTAAGGCGATGCCAGTGTAGCATTTTGTTCAATTTTGTAAGCACCGAGGATAGTGCTATTGAAGGGGGAGGGGAATGTAACACCCTGGTTTTGACCTTGTTGCATTAATGTATATGATGTAAATATTATATCGAATCATGACAAGGAGCTCAAGATCAAGGCCCTGTCACTGATTAATGTTGATACATAGGTGATCATGGTTGATGCTTATGGTTTCTATGCCAAGTTGAGCATGTTTGTAAACATCATGTAAATATGTGAGTTAATGAAAAGAAACCCACAACCATCCATGCCAATGAAACGAATAATTAGATGGGGGCATGATTTTCCAAAGGATAAGGGGGGTGGGAATGATAACCTTGAACCATTTTGGGGAAAAGCCATGTGTCATGAGGATAACCCATCAGAACTGTCAACTACCCTCTTTCTTGTTTTTTCTTCCAAACCATTTATTCTGCTAGAAGGTGGTTGAGGTAGTTATTGCTTGGAAGGGGAAGAGTATGGGAAATTATGAATTGGGAAAAGTCCCCAGTTTTGGGATGTCATGTTTTGCTTGCATGGACAATAAAACACCAGAACCATATGCTAGTGAGGGAGGAAGACCCATGCATTCATGTTTTGAGGGATTCGGGATGGTTCTGGTTAATACACCCATCCATCCATTCACTCGAGGGACGCCTGGATCATTTTTCTGTTCTTCATTTGCGTAGAAGCTCAGAGCAACGTAGCGCTTCTGTGTATGTACCCTTCACATTATGTGAGCACTATTTATGGAAGCAGACTATGAATGCCATGTTGCAGCATTGTTGTAACAACAATGTGTGTGAGACCCCATTACTCGTGTCCTAGAGTAAAGCCGGTGTTGGAGAGTCTCCCTGTGGTTGTTTCCTTGTGCACCCTAGTTCAGTTTTGAGCTATGTACAAGACTTAGGAATAGGAGAGATGTAGAATGTGCTTGACAAACCTGGTGTGGAACCTCACGATAAGATAAGAGTGGCTGGTAAACCTGCTATGCACACCCTGAAGAGAACTAGAAGGGAAGGTGTAGCTTAAGGGAATGTGAATCAGAGAAGGGGACACTTCCTTATGTTGGATGTGTAGGGAGTGGGGAATCTAGGCCAGATAGGTCTTGTGAAGGTTTCCTTAGCTCTATAGATTGTTACGAAGAAAATTCCTATGGCTTGGGGTACCACAACAGACAGCTTGACTCCAGAAATCAATCCTTTCCAATATGCAATAGAAATTAAATGTCTAACACTAAAGGATCAGACCTTGTACCTTATTCCAGATGGTTGAAGTAGATCCCCGTTGAGATTTCCAACGTCAGCTTGAATTGATTAATCACATCCTCAACAACAAGTAAACAAGACAAGCATACTATATGTATTAGTGTTAGATCTATTCTAGCATATATAATCAACAATGTATGAGCATTTGAAATCATCCCATGGATAAAATATTCATTCAAACACACATTATTGGACAGGAAAAGATATTTATATTAATATAAAATCAGAGATTACAATGGATACAACCTCTATCGGCATGTCTGCGAATTGGAGAAACTAAATCCCCAACTTGGGCCTCCACCACTTCAATCCTCCATCTCTCGATAGCAAGCTCACTAGAAAAGGGCAAGCTTGGGAAGAGCACAAAAGTGCTCCAAGGGACAAAGGGATGCAGACTCAAGCACAAGTTCCATCAACAATGGACTATAGTTTCTTTGTTCTCAATTCTCTCTTATGCCTTCAATGTACCAAAGAGTTCCTTATATAGCTTTTCAAAGGGGTAATGAAAGGTCGAATATGAGCAATCTCAAATCATATGGAAGGCCAAGAGTCAAGTGAGTCGAATCCATGTCAAGGAAAACTCCAAAAGGATCTGGATTTTGTACACATCCTGATGTATGCGATTTTAGTGGTCAAACCCGCATATATACGCGATTAGGGGTTTAAAAGTCACGTGTATCATTTTTCACATGTTTTTAGGGATGGTCAAGGAAACATCAAAGGACAAAAAATGGTCCAAGGGGTCCAAGGAGTCCGCAGAGGGACAGGGGAAAGGCCATACAAGTGTGATTCACCTGGAGTGGTAAAATCAGCTATAACAGATGTCCCCTAATGTGTGAGGTCAGAGGGGTCATACAATGGCCGAAATACATTATAAGTCCATCCCAGAAGTGGAGTGATGAAGAATCCCAAATGGAAGACTAGACACCCAATCAACATAGTACAATGATACAACTCTACACATACTGCATATAGCAGTCCCAGATACATAAGAGTACAATGGCCATGAATAGGCATGATACAAGATATCACATAAGTGGTCATCACCACGTACAATATAGATAGATTAGAGTCTCCATGATGAATATATACAAAGGACCATGATCTCCATAATGGCTGAAGATATATAATGGATCAAGATCTCCATAATGGCTGTAGATGTCTAACCTACACTGGAATCAAGTCATGAGAGCTGAAATCTCATGAACACTGGCACGATCAAGGAGGTAGCATATAAGAGATGCCACCAATATGGAAGGTCTTCTACACAAACCGCTACGAGTACATGTCCTACTATGTGAATAGAGGTGTCGAGGTCAAACATAGTAGTCCATCATTTGATTACTGGTCATTGAAGTATAGCGTTAACAGACGCAAGATCACCCACCGATAATGAAAATGGGAATCAAGGTACTAGAGTGCAAACTAACAAGTGTGAATAAATGTGTTGAGGTCAAACACTTGAGAGGATCCATCGATTAGGGGACATTGATGTATTCCCAAAGACTGTTGATGGCGAGAGAACCTGCCACTGATGACTGCAAGTCTCAAGGCACTCAAAATGACTCTAGATTCCAATCCCAGAATAAATGATATGAAGTCGATGGGATGAAATCCGCTGGAAGGAGGGCATTAAGTCATCCCCCATCATCCAACACTAGGTACTCAGCAAAGCTGTATAATGTGGAAGGACTTGATCATAAGGTGCACAAACCAGTAACTGTACCTGGAATGGCTGACATGCAAAGTCAAGATAACTGAGGAATGGACGACTTAGGTTTCAAATTCCTTCGAACAAGAGCATAACAATGTATGGTGACTAAATAAAGGGAGCATAGACTTGATATACAAACTGGGACATCTTTGCGACACAGGAGGCATCGACAGAAGCTCCATAGGGGCTGGAAGATTAACCAGTCGGTGGAGATAAACTCAAATAAACGAGTACAGCTCCTAAAGTCAAACTATAAACCCAAACAATGGATGTGATATATAGTGCTCTGTTCGAAGGTGACATGACTCGATAGCTACCAAAGATAACATCTTTCCTTGTCCGGTTTTTTGGTTTTTTAATTTTTTTGGACTTTTTAAAATATTTAAAAAGCTTGAAAAAGAATAAAAGAACTTTATATTTATAGACTAGGAGGAGACGAGTGTCATAGGGGCAAACAAACTACTTCCAAGTAGTGGAACATACCTATGCTCAATGCAAGGATACATGTGTAGGATTGCGACACTTGGGGGAAAATCCCCTCCTGGTAAAAAGGAAATCAAGCTGCAAGGGACATATAAAATGGCTCTACATGGCTAGACATGAGACAAGCTCAGGCTATATGGCTGAAAACTCAATGTCAAGTAAGCCAGCATAAAGTTCAATAAGGCAGGCAAAGCTCATGATAATGCAATTACAACTTGACATACAGGAGTCATGAGGGAAATAGGCCAACAAAAGGTCAAGAGGAGTATGAGGCTCTTGCGAAATGTCATGGCAATACTATACAACGGACTCCCACACCCTAAGGGACAAAACGTCAGTATGGGCACCAAATAAAAATAAGGTGCTAACTAGGGTACCCATGTAAGATCAAGCTCTACCACTCATATCATGCCACTTCTAAAACAACAAGATGGTTCCGTGACATAAAAGAGTAGGTTCGTACCTAAGGCTATGATGAAACGGTCATAAGGTCATGCAAAATGCAAATGGTGGTGAAACCTAACCTATATGCTAGTTTAGACATGATACTTGAGATCGACACGAACGGGTCAATCCAACGGCTGGAACGACACTCAAAAAGGTCTCCTACATCAATAATTAGGTCAAAAATGGTCCAAAATGATTAGAAATAGTCCAAACTATAGGAAAGGGGGTAAAATTTTTCAAAAAATTGAAAAATTTCTATAAATAGTAGAAAATTCAAAACATTATAAAACATTTAAAATTTTTACCCAATTGAGCTCAGATTTTCAACAACGAATTCCAGGAGATCCATCCGACGGAATCCACTACCATTTCTTGCAGGTACTTACCCATGCTCTTCTCTTCCATTTCAATGCAATTTTCATCAAATTCCATGGTCATTTGAGGTTTCTAGGCCATTCTAAAAAAGGTGCTGCAGCCCATGCATAAATCAAGGATTTTTCTGCGTATAAGAAAAAGACCTAACTATGCAAATTGTACAATAATATACAATAACTAGCCTTGGCTGAAAAATCATGCATAGTATGTCTTGAGATAGAGCCCATTTCTAGGCTCTGCTAAGGCCATTCCTTCATAATCAACTAACTCATAAGCCCCCTTCTCTAATACACGTTTGACGACGTAAGGACCATGCCACATGGGGTTAAACTTTCTTGCCCCCACGGGTTCTTTCAGTTGATCCCCCAAAAGGACCAAGTCTCCCTCACTAAACCTCCTTGGATGGATAGAATTATCGTACTGGACCTTTACACGATGTTTATTTACTTCTAGAGTCACCAAGGCATCTCGACGCTGCTCATCAAGTTGCTCAAGGAGGACCAAACACTCCTTCAATGGTGAAGTGCCTGGTAAGAGTTCTACGGCTAGCTTCAAATAAGGAATCTCACATTCAACTAGCAATATTGACTCCACTCCATGTACAAAGCATGATATAACATGATAAGGAAATTATTCTTTCTTTGTGCGATGGTTCGTTGGAGAATGGATTTGGGTGACTTATTCACTACTTCTACATGTCCATTCACTTGAGGGTAGTAAGAGGAGGAATGCTCTTGTTTGTACCCTAACTTTGATGCCATATCTTCCATCATATGATTCTGAAAGTGTGAGCCATGGTCAGTGACAAGCTCTTTCAGAATTCCAAACCGAATAATAATCTGGTTGAATACGAAGTGCATGGCTATCTCACCGTTGAATTTAACTATAGGCATAGCCTCAGCCCATTTCGTGAAGTAATCAGCAGCCACTATGATATGATGATGCATCCATAAAATCAAGCCCCCACTTAGTGAAGGGACCAGCGGTGATGATGAGATGTAATGGAGCAGGTTTTGAGCACATATTACATGCAAACACCTGGCAAGGGTGACACCTCCTAACTGTATCCACACAATCTTTAAAGATCGACGGCCAGAAATAACCCGCTCGTAAGATTTTTTGGGCTGTAGAAATCCCAGATAAATGACCACCACACGCCCCTCCATGGCAATCATTTAGCACCACCTTAGCCTCATCATGAGTCAAACAATGACGTAAAATAGAATCTTCCCCATGGTGGTATAAAGTGTTATCCACTATGAGGTAATTCTTAGACACGTGACGTAATCGTCATCGTTCATCCCGTGAGAGATGAGTAGGGACCTTCAATGTTTGTAGATATATAATGATATCTCCATACCATGGGTCTAAAGTTGATATTAAGAATATGTGCTCATTGACAAACGCATCTTCACAAACCAACTCCTTGGCCTCGCTTGGGAAATCCGATATAAGCTCTGCAAAAATTAATGATTTCTTTGATTTTGCCGAAACAAACTCGAGATCGAATTCCTGTAGAATGGCAATCCATTTATTATATTTCCCCCCAATCATCCTTCGAGTGAGGATGAATTGAAACAGATTGACATGGGCTACAACCAAGGTCTGGCGAAGGAGAATATAATGTCTCAACCGTTGATCTGCATGTATGGTATCTAAAGCAAGCTTCTCAACATGAGAATAACAAATCTCTACGTCAATAAGGTTCTAACTCAGATAGTATATGACATGCTCTTGGAGCTCCTCATCCTCTTGAACCAAAAACATCCCAATCGTCTCCATGGATGCGTCCACATAAAGTAAAAAATCACGGCTATAGTCTGGGGGACTAATCATTGGGGCTGATGCTAGGGCTTGCTTGAGTGCATCAAAGGACTCCTGGGCTCGCTCATCCCAACAAAAGGTGGTGTCCTTCTTCAAAAGACGCATGAAGCCTCTAGTCAAATTGGCAAAATTGACAACAAATATCCATAAGAAGTTTTCCATGCCTTGCAAAAATTAAAGATGACGAATATTTTTCAGGGGAGACAGCTGAAGTATTGCCTCTACCTTCAAAGGGTCGACTCTTATACCCTCTTTAGAAATGATGAATCCTAACAAGTGAATTGAATTCACACAAAATATGCACTTGTGAGGGTTTAAACTAACCAAATAGTGGCGGCATCTGTTAGAATAATCAACCCATAGTTAGCTACCTTAGACATTAATTTAATAATTTTTGTCTTATTTGCCTAGTTCACGTGTCCCACCTTATGCAAGTTGTCATTTACCTATCCATAGTGGTCAAAATTCCCTATTTTTACTCATGTAGCATTTGGGAAACATCAAGGAATCAATTTTGCTTTATTCCTGGCCTCCTAGGCGCCCTTCTGCTTTTTCTGCTTTATTGCCTGCTTTTTCAGTGCTTTAAGGCAATTGGGAATGTTTGACTAGGTGAGGTTGACTAGTTTTTTGTCCTACACATCCTCCACTCTTTTCTCCTATGAAAAACATGTATGAGTTGTCATTCCATCACCTTTTAGCTTTCCTAAGTGCTTTTTCCAATTCATGAGCTCCTTAGCTGATTTGGAAACTACTTTATGCACCTATGGGGGATTTGCTTAATTTTAGTAAGCCTGCTTTTGACTAGATTCGAATTGCCTCCTCATGCATTCGAATCCCTTATGTAATTATTTATTGCAGCAGCCTATGATATTACAGGGTTGGCTATTGTACACTGATTTAATACAGTTTAGTGTTCAACTCCATATTCAGTCTCTTTTGTGAGTGATTTTGCATGTACAATTGATAATTGTTGTGAGTAAAATTAATCTATCACTGGGATTAATTTCCACATGGTATTACAGCCATTGTAGATTGATTTCTCTCCTTCAAATTTGTTTTTCAGGTTCGACATCAGTGACTGGGAGCCTTCTACTGACAGCCGAGACAATTTCTGAGCTATGGATCAATCTCAGAAGATCATCTTGACTCCCTTCAACTTCTTTGAATGGAAAGCAGAGATGGAGATACTGTTGAGAGTGGAAGGCCTCTACAGAGTGACTATGGCAACAAAATCAGAGCCCAATGCAGCTGCAGAGAAGATAAAATGGCACAACAGGAGGGATGAGGCCTATGGTCTCTTGTGTCTGAGTATTTCCAGAGACCTCCTTTTCCATATTGATGGATTGACATCACCGAATGAAGTATGGGAGAAGCTTACTAATATTTTTGGAAAGACAGATGAGACGAGGGGACATCAAATCGAAAATGAGCTGATCTCCCTGAGTCCAAATAGCTTTGAATCCCTGCAACTCTATTTCTCCAAGTTCAAAGCACTTGTTTTGTAGCTAAAACAATGTGGGATTGAAAAGAAGGATGATCAGCTGGTCTTGGCCATACTCTCGAAACTTGGCCCTGACTATTTAGTGTTTTTTTCGACCTTCTATGCCACAAAGTTGACAGCTAGAACCTGGAAGATGCCTAGCCTTGCAAATTTCATGGAATCTCTCACACAAGAACAAGATAAGTTGGTGATGATGGGCACCATCAAACCTTCCAAAGACCAAGCCCTGGTTGCTGGAGATTTGAAGGTGGATTCAAAAAGCAAAAAGAAAGCTGAAAATCCACCTGAGAAAAAGAGAGACAAGAACAAGTCTTCGGAGGAGCCACAAGGTTCCAAGAAGAATACCCAGAAGAAGAAAAACAAAGGAGAAATGAGCAAGTGCGCATACTGTAGTAAGGGAAATCATACTGAAAGCTCTTGCATGAAAAAGAAAATATACATGCTGACCCAACTCCTGGAGAAGAATGGCATCTCCCTTCCAGACAGCTCAAAGAAGAGGGAAGGAGGATCAAGTTCAGAAGATAGAGAGAGAGTTCATGCTCTAGTTGCTAGCACATGAAGCTCACCTATATTCATCATTGATTATGGAGCTTCAAGACATATGGTTTCGACCAAGGAGGCCTTCACCTCACTTGACATGTTGAAAGGTCCACCAATAGTACTAGGAGATGACTCTCTCACTGAAATTTTGGTCAAAGGGAGGATTGATCTTGATCATGGTCAGTTCAGCAATGTGTTGTATGTTCCTGGTCTTTCCTCCAACCTCTTATCAGTGTATCAGATGACTCACACTGGGTCTCCAAAGAAGGTCATATTCTCCCCTGATGAAGTTGAGATCACAAATATCTCAAGTGGTAAAGTCATTGCAAAAGGAGTTGCAAATCATACTCAAAAGGTATACATGTTCTCACACTTCCTACCCTACTCAAACCCCTCTGCTCTTCTAATTCATGCTAATGAGGCAAGCAAGATTTGGAATGAAAGATTTGGCCACCTTAATTACAAGTATCTTTCTGATCTTAGTGAAAAAGAGATGGTCATAGGGTTTCCCAAGATAAAATTTTCCAAAGGAGTCTACCAAGGTTGTATCCTAGGAAAACACCCAGAGCATAAATTTGAGAGAGCTAGTCATGAGAGAACCTCTGCACCCCTTGAGTTGATCCACAGTGATGTTGCTAGCCCATTCCCTCATATGTCCATGAGTCAGGCCAAATATGCATTGAATTTCATAGATGAATTTTCCAGGTATTGCTGGGTTTACTTCCTGAAACACAAGTCTGAAGGAGAGGAAGAACAGATCACTGAAGGAGATGGCAACATGCGAGGCCAAAACTTTGCCAGCAAAGTACTGGGATGAAGCTATCAACTGTGCAGCCTATATCCAGAATAGGGTGCCTCATAAACAACTTGATGGTATGAGTCCCTTCGAAGCATGGAGTGGGCACAAGCCAAATGTGACCCATTTCAGGATTTTTGGCTCAAAGGCTTGGGCTATAATTCCAACAGAGAAGAGGAAGGATTTGCAGCCCCAAAGCCAAGAGTGTCTATTTGTTGGGTACTCTGAAGATTCAAAAGGGTACAAGCTGATAAATTTGAGCACAAACAAATCCTTCATTGAAAGGTGTGTTCAATTTCAAGAAGAACCCCTTGCAGCAGTGGAAGTTGGAGAAACCTCTTCACCACCTAAACCTCTAAAAGTAAGTGAAGAGATTGTTGAACATGCTGTTTCTGATATGTCTGATAGTGATGAGTTTATTGCAGATCCTAACAACCCTACAAGGCCAAAATGGGCAGCCAATACCATTCATGCAGCAGGAGAGCTAGCTGGAAATCCTAATGACCGTAGGAGGACTAGATCTCAATTTGAGAGTGCTCTATGCATGAAGGATCCTATGTTTGCTAAGAAATGCTATCTGATGGTGGAATAAGATCCTTAGACATATGAATATGCAGCAGGAGATCCAAGATGGCAAGAATCCATGAAGGAAGAGTTCAGCTCACTCTAGAAGAGCAACACTTGGGAGCTGGTGGATCTTCCCCCAGGGAGGAAGCTTATTCAGTGTAAGTGGGTGTACAAGACCAAATTTTCTGCTGATGGTTCACCTCTAAAGTACAAGGCCAGATTGGTATCCAAAGGCTACTCATAGGTTCATGGCATATATTACAATGAGACCTTTGCACCAGTGGCAAAGATGGACTCCATCAGGCTAGCCTTAGCCATTGTAGCTTCAAAGAAATGGGAGGTACATCACATGGATGTAAAGTGTGCCTTCTTGAATGGAGATCTCATTGAAGAGATATACATGCAACAGACTCAAGGATTTGATACTAACCCATCTCTTGTGTGCAGGTTGGGAAATTCATTGTATGGGCTAAAGCAAGCCCCCAGGGCTTGGTATGCCAAGATTGATAGCTTCTTGCTATCACTGAATTTTGTTCGGTACAAATCAGATCCAAATGTCTATTTGATGTTAATTAATGGTTCATTAATGATCATTGTGTTATATCTTGATGACCTTCTCATTACAGGAAGCTCAAAGGATGAGATTGCTTCCTTGAAGGGTGCAATGAACCAAGCCTTCTCCATGACAGATTTGGGGCTCTTAAGCCAATTCTTGGGGCTTGAGATTGCTCAAATCAAAGCTGGAATGAAGGTGCACCAGTCCAAGTATGCCTTGTATTTTCTGAACAAATTCAGAATGAAGGATTACAAACCAAGCAAGACTTCCTTCCTTTCAGGAGTGAAGCTTGAAGAAGCTGATTCTTCACCTATGGTAAACAATACACTGTATAGGCAATTGATTGGATGTTTGTTGTATCTTACACATACTAGACCTGATATTTCTTATGCAGTAAGTGTGGCTTCTAGATACATGGATCCGCCTCATGAGATCCATTGGAAAGCAGCCAAAAGGATCCTTAAATTTGTTCAGGGAACAAGGACACATGGGATCTTCTATAAAGCAAAATCTGATCTTGATTTGATTGGGTTTACTGACAGTGATTGGGAAGGTGATAGCACAGACATAAAGTCCACATCAAGATATGTGTTCATGCTTGTAGAAGGGCCAATCAGCTAGTCAAGCAAGAAACAGAGTGCCATTGCACTCTCATCTACAGAAGCAGAGTTCAGAGGAGTTGTTAATGAAGCAACTCAATGTTTATGGTTGCAGGGGTTACTTGGAGAGTGTGGCTTCGAATAAGAGTACTCAACTACCATCTACTGTGATAACCAGATTACCATTCAAATATGCAATGATCCAGTTTAGAAGCAAAGAACCAAACACATTGAGATCCATATGCACTACATCAGAGAGCTTGTGCATGATGGCACCATTCACCTACTCTTCTGTTCATCTTCAGAACGAGTAGCTGATATCTTCACCAAAGAAATTTGTGAGAAGACCTTCAGCAATATCAAATCACTGCTGGGGATTGCTGATCATGCTATGAAGCATGAGTGAAGACAAGATTTCCAAATTTTGTTTTATAGTCCATGTTTAAGGGAGGATTTTCCCATGTGGTTTTTGCCTCTTTCCTTGGTTGTATGGACATGCAGTATGTAAAGGGTGACTAAGCCTTGTTGCTAGGCCCTATAATTTTCTGATACATTACTCATAATTCATGCTTAAGGGGGGGTGTTAGAATAATCAACCCATAGTTAGCTACCTTAGACATTAATTTAATTATTTTTGTCTTATTTGCCTAGTTCATGTGTCCCACCTTATGCAAGTTGTCATTTACCCATCCATAGTGGTCAAACTTGCTTATTTTGACTCATGTAGTGCTTGGGAAACCTCAAGGAATCAATTCTACTTTATTCCTGGCCTCCTAGGCGCCCTTCTTCTTTTTCTGCTTTATTGCCTGCTTTTTCAGTGCTTTAAGGCAATTGGGAAAGTTTGACTAGGTGAGGTTGACTAGTTTTTTGTCCTACACATCCTCCACTCTTTTCTCCTATGAAAAGCGTGTATGAGTTGTCATTCCATCACCTTTTAGCTTGCCTAAGTGCTTTTTCCAATTCGTGAGCTCCTTAGCTGATTTGGAAACTACTTTATGCACGTATGGGGGATTTGCTTAATTTTAGTAAGCCTGCTTTTGACTAGATTTGAATTGCCTCCTCATCCATTCCAATCCATTATGTAATTATTTATTGCAGTAGACTATGTTATTACAGGGTTGGCTATTGTACACTGATTTAATACAGTTTAGTGTTCAGCTCCATATTTAGTCTCTTTTGTGAGTGATTTTGCATGTACAATTGATAATTGTTGTGAGTAAAATTAATCTATCACTGGGCTTAATTTCCACAACATCTTTCGAATAACAATATCAAGTGATAGGAATGACACATTCTCATATGAGAATGAGTAGCAAGGTCATCCAAAAATACTTCGGTAATTGACTTGAGATCGTGGAAGATCAAGGTCATTGCCCGCTGAAAAAGTAGCTCTGGCATTCTTAAGGCCAAAAGGCATTTTCCGATATGCAAAAGTTCCCCAAGGACAAATAAATGCAGTATTATGTTGGTCCTCAGGTTTAATTTGTATTTCATTATATCCAGAAAATCCATCCATAAAGGAAAAAACCTCGCTACCTGCACACTCATCCAAAATCTGATCAATAAATGGTGTGGGGAAATTGTCCTTAGGACAGGCACAATTCAAATCATGGAAATTAGTACATATGTGGATCACTCCCTACTTTTTATCCACCAGAATGGGGTTTGAAACCCACTCCATCAAGGGAATGGGATAGATAAAACTGGCTTTCAACAGTTTCTCTATCTCTACCTTAATCACGGGTGCTTTCCTAGGATTCACCGCACACAAGCGTTTCCAAACAGGCTTAGCGTTGGGATAAGTCTTAATCTCGTGTTCGACAATATTAGGGTCGATTCCTGGCATTTCATAGTAAGACCAAGCAAAGATATCATGGAATTATTTAAACAGCTCGGTGTATTCTAGAATCTTAGCATGGGAACATTCTACCCCAATATAGACATTCTCTATCCTTCCAGGATCACGAGAGATATTGATAGGAATAGTTGAAGATATGTTTTCCATGTTTCCATCAGCCATCGGACTAGGAGAACTTAATGGAACCATGGGACTACCAATCCTCTCACTAAGAACCGCCCTAAAGTCCTCACGCTCCAAGCGGTCAAGCTCAGGAAGAAAGTAAGATCTATGATGGAGTTCCTCCCATGGTGGCTCAACTCCCTACATGGACTCAATAATCGCTTCATCTGAAGGGAACATAGTATCAAGGCTGTCATGCGCATAAGAATACTGCACTGTCCATGCCGGAAGCACATAAGGGTCCTCCTCCTCCATTCGCAAAGAGGAAGGACTAGGCTCTGCAACACACTCAAGATTAGCTTGATAAGCTACCATAGTTGCAGAAAATGGCACATCCGTCATGATGGGCTCACTTGGAGTGCTCGGTGTAGGAAGAATCCAAGGATCTTTCATATGACTCGTGTGAAAAGATACTGATCTCATAGATGTCAAAGCCTCATCAAAACTAGACCCTATCATAAGGATAGGTGCAGGGCAACTAAAGCTTCCCATGAGGGATGGATACATGCCCACGCCCACACTCCTAGTTGCCAACTGAGAGTGTTCCATGATTGGGATCGAAGCTCCTAAATATGTGGGAACCGACAGATTCTTGAATGGCGTTTGATCAATCGTGACTATCTTCCCATTAAATGGAAAGCATACGACACAAAATAGGGAAGAAGCAACGGCTTGCATACTGTACATCCAATTCCTACCCAGCAAGAGATTGTAGTCAAGGGGCACATCAACCACCTCGACCTCTATCGCAATGGTCTTCCCTCCCAAACAGACCTTAAGGGAAGGAAGGATCCCGTGCAACCTAAATGATCTCCTATCGAACGCAGTTAACATGGTCGCTAATTTAGACAACTCAGGGGAGCCTAAACCCTTCCAACACGATAAAGACATCATAGAACCAGCAACGCCTTTGTCAATCACAGTGCACTTGATGGTCATGTTAAGACATTTTACGTGAATCAAAATAGACACATAGTAAGGAAAGCGAGGCTGAAGTCCTACGGTTTCAAATTTAATCATGGAGGAAGAATCATCACTCACACCAAGGGCAGAAAGAAAAGCCTTCCTTTGTGAAGGACAACTCTGAAGCACTTCCAATGCAGACATCACACAAGGAATATGGCCCAAATCCTCGACAACTAAATAGTTCTAGGCGGCTTGGGAATTAGGATTATGCCCCGAATGCTTAAGGACTCCCTTAGGAATGCGAGGTGCAGCTTCAGGTTTATCCACAGGTTTCTCAATGAGCAAAGGAGACCCTGGTGGATCAGGTTCCTTTCCTGGGCTGGGTTGTGACGAACCATAGTCTTTCGCACCGGTCACAACTTTCACAACACGAACCATGTTAATGCAACCATGACCACTACCCTCCGGCAGATCTTGATCACCACCAGACTGATCATGGGTCATCAAGTTCATATTTTGATTGTGAGGTAAAGGGTTAGTTAGCACAGCTGGGCCCTGTGCCAAGAATCTCAAGGCTTCATTGATATGAGGGCACAAGTAAGTGAGGTGATAGTCCTTACACAACTTGCAAGGGAATTTAACCTTATGTTTAGCTTGGTTTTCCCTCCCAGCGTCACGGGAATTCTTGCCATTATTAGCATTCTCATTCCTATTCCCACCCTTACGATTATTTTTACCCTTCTTTTTATTCCGTCTGGGCTGCTGGTTACCCTTCTGGTCCGACGATTGTACTGAAAGTACACTCACCATTTGGGCAGGTTGAGACGAAGCTGCAGCTTGTCTCGAAGCAGATTGGTTGATTGAAAATTGACTAACTTGTTTTGCAACTGAATCCGCAGGTTTAGCACTTGCACAACCCACAATGCCATCGGCATGTGGTCCAGGTTTAACTTTGAGGTCGAAACTAAAACGCGGAGCATTGGGAATGATCTCATATAAAAAAATAGACCGAGCATAAATCAAGTATAGTTGTTGCGCCCTAAAAATCGCTTGTTCCTCATTCTGCACTCCGGATGTAGAAACATCCTTTTTCTAGATACGGTAATAACGACTTAAGGAACCATTCGAGGAGGAATTCCGGTGGTATAAAGGATTTAATTAACCTCTTCCGTCTATGCCACTCTTGGATGTGATCTGAGATATGTGTGGATTTAACCTGCCAAAATTTTGACAAGAGTTCAGTGCCAATGTCATAACGCACTGGTAGCTGGAAGTGGTTAAGAAAATTCATCGCTAGGTCATCGAACAAAGCGAAAGCTCCCCTATGTAGCTCTATATACCATTTCGCTGTAGGCCCTGTAAGGGTGCGCTGAAATAGTCTCAAACGGATTGAGTCCTGATGTAAGGAATTCAAAGAGCACCATAGGTGAAAAGTAGTAACGTGTTCACTCGGATCCTCTCTCGGTTTTCCCTTGAACTTGGGTATGTCCAAGGGAAGCTTAGTAGGGATAGCAGGCCAGGTCGGGTCATGAGCTACAAGATCGTTTGTCAATCTCGACAAGTCAGGAAGATTCAGAGTTGTGAGGAAAGGGAGCCTAGGATGATGAGGTCGATGAACCGCTCCCTGATAGTTCTGATTCACATAGGTCTAATTACCACCATGGCCTTAGCCATAGTGCCCTTCCCCCATTTGACCCGTATAGGGTGGCATGGAAGCACCATAGTGTGGTGGACCTTGACTATTCGGAGCTACAAAGCCATAATTTAGAGAGTAAGCAGGTTGTTGATACCCACCCGCATAAGGTGAAGAACCGTATCCATAATGTGTCCCATAATAAGGTCCACAAGTCATCGCATGCGATGTCCCATGAGACACTCCGTAGGTAGGAATATACGCTCCGGAAGTAGGAATATACATACTGGAAGTAGGGATATATGCTCCAGAAGTAGTAACATGACCTCTATAAGTATGAACATAACCTCCTGAAGCAACGGGAGGTATGTAAAACTAAGACACAATCGTCCTAGTAACCGTAGTACAAACCTGACTTGTAGCAACGTTTCAGCTCGAATGACCACGTGAATGAGGCAGAGGGTGAACATTCGAAGAACTAGGGACAGAGGATAGAGGGACTTGAGTAATTATATACGTGTTATTCCCTATAGTCACTCATCTCAGATCTGGTATCCTAATAGGATCACTAACCGTAGATCTAGGAGGAACATGTGATGTAGCTTCCATCGTCGATATGGAAGGTGCAATGTGACTAGTGCTCCCAAACCTCTCCGCATGGTAAGGAATGAGAGTGCCCCCAGGCATAGTGTTAGGCTCAAAATTAGATTCGAAATGAAATGCCAAATCATGTGTGGGAAAACCAGACATACCATAAATACCATAACTAGTGCTTGCGGGTTCGAAAGGAGTCTCAGCATCCTCCAACATTCCATACCAGTAATGCATCAATGGGGAATCGACCCTAGAGTAAGTAGGTCTATCATGAAAGGTTCTTATCTCAGAAATCACAGAACCTAACTTAGGTAAGTCGGGTGAAGGATCATAGGTAGGAGTAAAATCCCCATCTTCTACCTAAATGGGAGAAGGCGGTTCATGAATACCTTCAACTTGGTCTCCCATGGTGTGTGAATCAATGTGTGAATTAGTCTGCCTGGACTGTCTATTTCTCTCTCCCAAAGGAGGAGGAGATGTAGAAGGTGGAAGTCCTGCTAAATGACGAGAATGACGAGGAGCCGCACCCGAATCCACAATGACTCAAAAAATATAAAAGACTCTCTATCTACACAAACCTAGGCAAGGTAACGTTCACAGAGCAATCGCCAATAAAATCTAAATCCAAATACAAGCAATCAAGGGTAGGATAGATGAGCTCCCGAATGAAGCTGGTATGTCTCGCCTAGGAGAGGCTTGAGACTCCCATACACAACAAGTGGAGGTACGTAACCAATTATTGTGGCCCTCAGCTTCAACGCGTCAAGCGACTGTGCTTTTCGACCCCAACCTGGTCGGGACACCTGCAGAATAACCCCTGCAAAGTACCCCCTTGATATCATAGGCAAGTCCACTAAGGTCACCTCAATTTAATCAATGCTCAGGCGGACAGTCATAGGTGGGATTGACTGTATGGGAAGGGTAGCAAAGCCCGAAACTCTTGAAAGATCCCCCAGATACGAATACATTCTTGGAAATATCTCCAGTGCTACTCAGTTATGACTAGGGATCATCCCAATCAATAATCGCTCACACTGCCTCGTGCTTAACTCCCTTTTGAGAGGAGGATCCTGAGAAACACTGGTTATACCAAGGATTTCACACACTCACCTGGATAGACACATAGATGTTGTTGTTTAGTGGTCTTGGAGAATTGACTTACAATGAACTATTCCAAGACCCTAAAACCTAAGATTGTTGGTATCAAATAAAATAGTGTAGTTCATTTTAATTAAGCGTTGATTTTAATTGGCTTTATTACTCAAAAGAGGGATATGGCCGTGCAACTAATGGAGTTATGACACAACATGAACTAAAATGCACACCTAACAATCAGTGCAAATGCATTGTGTCCATGAAAACAGGATATGCTACTACGTGAAATGCACAATTTTCTTCAAATGATAAATGCAAGCTTTCCTATATGAAATCCTAACTAATACTCCAAAGCAAATTTAGTGCATGTACTATGCAAAATGCAAAATGCAATGCATGATGATAAGCAAATATTTTTGGATTTTTTGAAATAAAATGAGATATCAAAAGCAAAAGAATGATTCTACAACCCTCAGACTCTGAAATCACACTCAAGCAACACTCAAGCAAAGCACTAAGGTAAAGGAAATCTAATGCACTATTCCGAAAACAAAAAATCGAAAATGTAATGACAAGAGCATTCTTAAAAAATAAATTTTACCCTAAAAAAAAACGTCTCTGGTCAGAAACAATGATGTATATAGACTCTAGCAGTATCAGAGGAGACTCAGCAACCATCACAATTCACAGAGCAACAATCAATCTTCCTCTAAAAGGCCAAACTAAGGGCATACGTGACTGTTCGCAGCAGTAAACCCGCGTGTGTACGCAGAAATAGCAGAGATACCCGTGTATATACGTGACCGTGAGTTAAAAACTCATGTATAGGAAGAAAAGTGCATAAAAATAAAGGCAAACAGACATGCTGAGACAAACTTCAGACCAATCATACACTACCAGGAAAACATTCCCCCGGACCTAACACAAAAACAAGAGAGAAAGAGCAATTCAAAGTCATTGAATGCCGATAGAAAACCCCCAAAGGACAACTACTAGGAACTCCCCAGCGGAGTCGCCAATTCTATTACGAAGAGAAATTCCTATGGCTTGGGGTACCACAATAGAAAGCTTGACTCCAGAAATCAAGCCTTTCCAATATGCAATAGAAATTAAATGTCTAACACTAAAGGATCAGACCTCGTACTTTATTCCGGATGTTTGAAGTAGATCCCCGTTGATCTTTCCAACGTCATCTTGAATTGATTAATCATGTCCTCAACAATAAGTAAACAAGACAAGCATACTATATGTATTGGTGTTAGATCTATTCTATCATATATAATCAACAATGTATGAGCATTTGAAATCATCCCATCGATAAAATATTCATTCAAACACACATTATTGGACAGGAAAAGATATTTCTATTAATATAAAATAAGAGATTACAATGGATACAACCTCTGTCGGCACATCTGCGAATTAGAGAAACCAAATCCCCTACTTGGGCCTCCACCACTTCAATCCTCCATCTCTTGATAGCAAGCTTACTAGCAAAGGGCAAGCTTGGGAAGAACACAAAAGTGCTCCAAGGGACACAGGGATGCAGAATCAAGCACAAGCTTCGTCAACAATGGACTATAGTTTCTTTGCTCTCAATTCTCTATTATGCCTTCAATGTACCAAAGAGTTCCTTATATATCTTTTCAAAGGGGTAATGAAAGGTCAAATCCGAGCGATCTCAAGGCATATGGAAGGCCAAGAGTCAAGTGAGTCAGATCCATGTCAAGGAAAACTCCAAAAGGATTTGGATTTTGTACACATCTCGATGTATGCGGTTTTAGTGGTCAAACTCGTGTATATACGCGATTAGGGGTTTAAAAGTCACGTGTATCATTTTTCACATGTTTTTAGGGATGGTCAAGGAAACCTCAAAGGACAAAAAATGGTCCAAGGGGTCCAAGGAGTCTGCAGAGGGACAGGGGAAAGGCCATACAAGTGTGATTCACCTGGAGTGGTAAAATCAGCTATAACATAGATGAGCTCACTAGCTTAGCAGTTCTTCCTTCCCATTGCCTTAGAGGCCTGATAAACCCAACTAGAAAGATGGCTTGGCTGGTGGCCTAATAAACCCATCTGTTGCCTTGGCTGCATCTTGTTGTGCTTGAACTAGTGAGTAACCTTGGCTAGATAGTCTGATAAACCCAACTGCAAATGCTAGCTTGGATGGTTAGCCTGATAAACCCAACAGTGAGATGGCTTGACTGTGTATAGTCTGATAAACCCATCTGTTGGCTTGACTTGTCCTTAAAGGTGAATGTTGGCTTGGCTAGTTAGCTTGATAAACCCAGCAGTGGGATGGATTGACTATGTATAGTCTGATAAAGCCATCCGTCGACTTGACTATTTTCAGTCTGTAATATCCATCTGTGATATGGGTTGGCTGAGTGGCTTGAGAAACCCATCTATTGGAATGTTATACCCTGGGGCCTGATAAACCCAACTGTGTTGGCTTGGCTGAGTGTTATTGCACCTTGGCTATGTATGAGTCTGCTAGTGTTCCCTTATTCCTTGAGTAAATCATGCCCAACTCAGGGGTGGCGGTGTCGCTGAGAGATTAATGAGCACACTGGCCTATGGTTGGGTGGAACATTGTAGTGACATAGCTAGTTGCGGAACAAGTTCTATTCAAGATAAGTGTTCTTGTTTATGTTCTTATGTGCAATTATGTTTCCTGTATTGTAAATGACTTGATGGAATGTGATGAACATGTTGCTATTGAATTGATTCATCATTCCTTTGAGTAACTGCAATTATAGGCATCTATGTATGTTTTCCATCAATGCATTTCGAACTAAGGATCAGGGTAGATTGGCCAAATCAGTAATGGCCTAAATTATCAAATTGATCCAAGAATTCAGTGGAACAATTGAGTTCTCTGCTAGAAAAATTCATTTGTGCAAATTTGTAGGTTTGCGGGATGCGTGATGCAGAATTCCGTTTCAAAGACTCCGATTTCTACATATTTCCCCTTCGCAACTTCCTTTCTGTAACTTGCAGGATGCGGGATGCGGGATGAGGTGTCACGATTTCCATAATTTTCAATCCTGCCATTCCATTCTCCGCGCCGTTGATCTTCGCGAGATGATTCTCCGTTGTTGATCTATTTCTGATGCGGGATGCGGGAAGTAAGATTGCAATTTTTGTAATTTCTGACCCTGCAAATCGGGCTTTCCACACCATTGATCTTTGCGGGTGGATTTTGAACCGTTGATTTGGTTCCAGTCTGTGGTATCGTTTATGATCATTGATTTCCATCGCATTTTCTCTCCACCATCGGATCTCCTCAGAGATCTTTCCTTCCAGATTGTTGAACTGATCCATGCAAGACGAGAGGGAGCGTGATAGTGTTGGAAATGTGGAGACATGGTCACGATGATGCCCTGTGTTTCGATGAGCAGTGAAGGTTCTTGATGAAATTTTTAATTCCATGTGATAATGGGGTATGGGTACATGATACACACACACACACACATATATAGTAGCTTGATGTACCCAAGTACCCTATTTCAAAAAGTGGCATACCGGTACCCGTCCCAGTACCCAAGTACCCTGACAACTTAGTTAAATTGTATCTCTTCCCCTAATTTTTTTCTTATTAAATAGAAAATTCTACATATTTAAACATTTATCATAACAAATTCTTATGAATTAAACTTATGTCCTCCGATTAAGAAAAAAATTGCCCCTTGTACACAGAGAGAGTTATACAACTTTCACATAAAAATATCTAACCTCAATTAATAATGTGCTCACTATTTCAAAGCTCTAACCTTTCTTCGTAGTTGCTTCTCAAATAAGAGGAACTTGGTGCTCAACAAATGTCATGAATTACAACTTTAAGTTTGTTAGAACCAAAAAATGTCATGAACCAAATTTAAGAGGCCTCACATTAATATTTGCATCTCAAATGAATCAAATTTCAATAAGTTACCCATAATGTTCATAGTCTTTCTACAAAATTACAAAAACCAATGCCACTGCATAGTTGGTTTTCTCTTCAGGCAGTTTGAAGAACTCCAGAATAACTATTGGATTGAATGTCTTACTCAAAATAATTTTGAACATGTTTTTCATTACAATACCCTAATAGTTCATACTTTCCATCAATCCCAATAGTTCATACATTCCAAATGAGATAGTTTTTGTGGGGATGGCAGTAGTAGCTCGCTATCTCATCTTTTCTATTCCAATGTAATATTAATATTGTTGATTTTAAAACCCCATGTTTTTTTATGACATTACATCTAATTATGAGCATGATTTTAAAAACATTGTATAAGTATTATATTGTGAAGCAACCATTTTATGTCCTAACTATGTATTCATTTGATAGTACATGAAACAACAACATGAATAATAAAGAATGTCCATTGAAGAGACTAAACATAGGACAAAGGGAAGGAGGACAAGAACAAATCTCTTTTGACATACCAATTTAAAGGCCCAAAGTATTAATGTCTGGTAAATAATTTTTTTCATATTAATATAGAAGCCTCATTAACTTTATGAGAAATAGATAATTTCTTCATGGTGTCTTTTGATTTTGAAACAATATCAACTTTATAGAATATTAAAAAAATCCTCTCACTGCTAGCTTACCGTAAGACCTCCATTGTCACCTTTATCAATAAGAGCAAGTAACATAACAAGGTGTTAGTTGGGATCTGGAAAACCATATTGTAGTGGATCACGAAGTAGTGACTCTGAATGACGGGACTCTAGAAAGCGCAAGGCAACTACATGAGTGGCTTCTTGCAGAGCCCGCTTTTTCATTTCGGTATCTTATTGAAATTTTGCATTGAATCTCAATTTGAATTGAGATGAGTTCACATAAATTCCACCATACTCTGTTTAATGCAGAGGTATTTTCTCATATATTGATATGTAGGAAGTATATTTTTTCAAACAAGAACGTTTTGATTCGATATATACAATCTTAAAATATGATACTAACAATGCATTGACTAAAATCTTGTGAATTTATTTCTAGATCGATTCCTCTAAAGGGGGTTTACTCATTAATACATATTGTTCCTATCTCCATGTATAATTTTCTTTTACGTGTTTTAAAAGATCCTCCTCAAATTAGAATTAGATCGATTCTTATTTTATTCATGCAGAGTATCTATTGACTTGTTTATGAAAAACAAATACATACATCACAAACGTATTCCAAACTACCATCAATTCATTGATCTTTAATAAACGCACTGCAACAATGAATTTATAACAACAAATTGACAATGCATAAAAACTTGAGTTTCTTTGTGTAGATTCGTGCTAATTTCTTTTTGAGGATGATGCACCATGATATCCGTCTTGTTCTCATGAACATTGATCAATTCCCAATCACAAGAGATCCATCGGTTGACCTTCCTACCATTCCAATGGGTACTCTCCTTCCCCAAGGACCCCTGAGCTGAAATGGGGTTGCATGAAGAAATACCTTTAGCACGATCAGGGTGTGTAGATTCTCTAAGGGGCCTCCCAACCCCGTTTACACACTAATTAACCAAAATCTCCACAATCACCTTCGAATTCACTTCGACATTATTTCGTCCATCTAATATTAAGGCTAGCATTGTGTGTGTTCCCAAACCTTGTTCATTTATTTATATCCTCTTTTAGATTCTTTTTGTTTTTCTTTATAATATAAAATCATATTTATTTGTTTCTATTTTGAATTCATATTTATTCTATTTCAATGGATTATTTCCATTTTTCTTTTCTTAACCTTTCTAATGTTGATTTTATCATTTATTTCCTTAATTATTCTAATTTCCCTTTTTCTTTTCTTAACCTTTCTAAATGCTGATTTAGAATTTCTTTCATTAATTGTTCCTAATTTTCATTTACATGTTTCCTTAATTTTTGCTTTTGTCTCCTATTTTTGTGTGTGCATTTATGTTTCCAATTAGAGATTACTTTCTCTATTTTATTTTGTATATGATTTTTTCCATAATGGTACACTTTCCTTTAATTTATTTCCAACTCATGAATTTATTATTTAGTTAAATATTTCCAATTTTATAGTTTAATAGTTACATTTGTTTATCATGGTGATATCAAGGGTGCCATGACCATCTTCATGCCCTCCAAATATCCTGTTTTCTGGGGAGTTAGTACTGTTAGAATAATCAAACCATAGTTACCTACTTTACACATTAATTTAATCATTTTTGTCTTGTTAGCTAGTTTCCTAGATTCCATTCTATGCTAGTTGCATTCTACATGTCCTAGAAGTCAACACATGCTAGAACTGAGTCATGGAGCGATTGGGAAACATCCTGGAAACCCATTTTAGCATGTCTTCTTTATAACAGATTCTCCAAAGCGCATACATGTTTTTCCTGAAAAGATACCTTGCTTTATAGCTGATTTAAGGAAAAAGGAAAAGCTAGACTAGGTGTAATTGCCTTGTTTTTTTCCCACATCATCCTCCCTCTTTTTCTCCATTTCAAAGCATGTATGAGCTGTCTTTCCATCCCTCTTTTTATTTCCCACTTGACTTAGCAAATTCATGAGCATCTACCTAGATTTGGAAACTGCTTTATGCACCTATGGGGGAATTGACTAGTTTTGGTAAGCTTGCTTTTTGACTATTTCGAATGGCATCCTTATGCATTAAAACCTCTCATGTAATTATATATTACAGTATCCTATTACTTCATAAGGTTGGATATCGTACACTTATTCAATACAGATTAGTGTTATGCTCCAATTTCAGTCTCCTTTGGTGTTAATTTTGCATGTTTGATTGGCAATTTTGTGAGTGTAATTGTTCTATATCTTGGATTCAATTTACACATGGTATCAAATAATTTGTAGATCAATTTATATCCTTCCATATTTCTATTGCAGGTTCGACATATTGGGTGGGAGCGCATTCTGTTGGCTGGAGGGCACAGTTATTGAGCTATGGACCAATCTCAGAAGATCATCTTGACTCCAGTTAATTTCTTTGAGTCGAAAGATGAGATGGAGATATTGTTGAGAGTGAAAGGTCTCTACAGGGTGACCATGGAAACTGCGTCAGATCCCAATGTAGATGCAGAGAAAATTAAATGGCACAATAGGAGGGATGATGCCTATGGTCTTTTGTGTCTAATCATTTCAAGAGACCTCCTCTTCCATCTTGATGGATTGGCATCACCTAATGAAGTGTGGGAGAATATTGAATATATTTTTGGAAAGAAAGATGATATTAGAGGACATTAAATTGAGAATAAGCTGATCTCCTTGATTCCCAGTAGCTTTGAATCATTACAACTCTACTTTTCCAAGTTTAAGGCCCTTGTTTTGCAATTGAAATAGTGTGGGATTGAAAAGAAGGAAGAGAAACTAGTTTTGGCCATACTCTCTAAGATTGGTCCTGAATATTCAATGTTTGTTTTGACCTTCCATGCCACCAAGTTGACAGCTTGAGCCTATAAGATTCCTAAGCTTGCAGAGTTCATGGAATCCCTCACACAGGAGCAAGATAAGTTGGTGATGATGGGCACCATCAAACCTTCCAAAGACCAAGATTTGGTTGTTGGAGATTCAAGGGTGGATTCAAAAAGAAAGAAAAAAGATAAAGAGCCACCTGAGCAAAAGAGAAATAAGTCTAAGTCTCAAGAGGAGCCCAAAGGTTCCAAGAAGAACTCCTAGAAGAAGAAGAAGAAATGAGCAAGTGCGCATACTGCAGTAAGGGATATCATCTTGAGAGATCTTGTATGAAGAATAAAATTGACATGTTGAACCAACTCCTGGAGAAGAATAACATCTCCCTTCTTGATGGCTCAAAGAAGAGGGAAGGAGGATCAAATTCAGAAGACAGAGAGAGAGTACATGCCTTGGTTGCTTGCACATCAAGCTCACCTAGCTTCATCATAGACTTTGGAGCTTCTAGACATATGGTTTCAAAAAAAGAGACATTCTCCTCGAAAGGTCCACCAATAATTTTGGGAGATCACTCTCTCACTGACAATTTGGGGAAGCGTATGATTGATCTTGACCATGATAATTTCAATCATGTGTTGTATGTTCCAGGTCTTTCCTCTAACCTGTTGTCAGTGTATCGGATGAATCATACTGGGTCTCCAAAGAATGTCATCTTCTCCCCTGATGATGTTGAAATCACCGAGATTTCAAATGGTAAATTCATAGAAAAAGGTGTTGTTGATCACACTTCAAAGATATACAAGTTTTCCCATTTTCTACCCTACTAAAACCCTTCTGCTCTTCTGATTCATGATAATGACGAAAGCAAGCTTTCGCATGAAATATTTTGCCATCTTAAGTACAAGTATATTTCTGATTTGAGTGAAAGAGAGATGGTCATAGGGTTACCAAAGATCAAGTTTTCTCAGGGAGTCTGCCAAGGTTGTATTTTAGGAAGACACCCAGAGCACAAGTATGAGAGAGCTAGTCATGAGAGAACCTGTGCACCACTTGAGTTGATCCATAGTGAAATTGCCGGTGCATTCCTTTATATGTCCATTAGTCAAGTTAAATATGCACTCACCTTCATAGATGACTTTTCTAGGTATTGTTGGGTTCACTTCCTAAATCACAAGTATGAAGTTTTTGACCTCTTCAAAGTCTTTAGAACCTTGGTTGAAAACCAGTCTGGGAGGAAAATCAAGATCCTCATATCTGACAATGGTGGTGAGTATTTCAAGCTGATTTCATTCAGTATTGTAAACATGCAGGTATTCAAATGCAACATTTGATGTGCATTTGATCCCTTGCACACAATAGGAAAATGGTGTTGTTGAGAGAAAGAACAGATCATTGAAGGAGATGGCAACCTGCATGATGGAGGCTAAGACTTTGCCACCAGAATAGGGTGCCTCATAAGCATCTTTATGGTATGACTCCTTTCAAAGCTTGAAGTGGGCACAAGCTAGATGTGACCCATTTCAGGATTTTTAGCTCAAAGGCTTGGGATAGAATTCCAACTAAAAATAGGAAGGATTTGCAACCCCAAAGCCAAGAGTGCCTATTTTTTGGTTATTATGAAGATTCAAAAGGGCACAATTTGATCAACTTGAGCACTAACAAAGCTTTCATTGAAAGAAGTGTTTAGTTCCAAGAAGAGCCTTTAGCAGCAGTTCACTAGTAGAAAATGAGAAATTAATGACTAAAAAAATGACTAAAATCAGGCTATAAACGACTATTTTTTAGTCGGTGACTAATAGTAGCAAATTTCCACTATCTTATAGCTAGTCGTATTTCACTAGTCATTAATAGCTTGACTTAGTAGTCATTGATTTAGTAATTGATAGAAAATGCTTTAGTCATTGATAGTCAATGATTTAGTCATTGTTTTAGTCATTTATAGTTAATGATTTAGTCATTGATTTAGCCATGGATTTAGTCATTGATTTAGTCACTGAGTTCGTCGCTGATTTAGTCACTGATTGCAACTATTAATGACCAAATATATGACTAAATAAACTACTAGATGTTAACATATTAATGACTAAGCTAAATACGACTAAGATATGGGAAATTAGCTACTAATAGTCATATATATGCGAATTTAGTAGTTTTTGTAGTCACAAATTTATGATAGGGCACAAAGGAATTGAACCACCAACCTCCTGCCTATAATTAGGTAGGTGCTCTACCATTGAGCTAGCACCCTTTAAGAAGTTGTTATTGCTTGACAATGATGATATTCAAACACATTTATGATAGATATCAATCTACAAACTACATAATTATTACTATTACAACTTACCAGTAACTAGTATTTATGATAAATTAATTTTTGAGAGCTATGTACAATTTTCCTTGTAACTAAAGCTAATAAACATACTACAAATACTCTTACCAAAGAGATTTAGTGATGAGTACCTCTTCCCATTCTTCAACATTATCATTTTCATAGTCCAAAGAAGAGTCATTCCTGAAAGGATTTCGAATCCCAATGCCATCACTGCATCAAAAACAAAGAGTCAGAAACAAAACTTTCCCTCTTGTCTACTGCAATATTAAGAATACATGAGCTTCAAGGTGTTTCAGATGTTCCTCATCATGGGCTATCAAAATTAAAATACAACTTGTTGCTTTGATAATTAATAAACTTAAAATTATGCAAAGTATATTGACCTTTTCTTTGAGAAGGTTCCATAATAAGCAGGTCTATGGTTGTGATGAAACTGCAAAAGGTTTCTTCTCTTATTGTGAAGCCTATTTTAGCTTTAAATCAAGTGATAAACATTCTAAGAGCCAGGCAGATTCAGAAACTTATTGCTAATGGAGACTCAACGATTATCATTTGCAAAATTAGAGACTTAACTTCTTATGCACCATAATGTCTTGCAAAAATGATCTCTAGACCTAGAATTCAAAGAATTGCAAGTATTTTGACTTGGGGAATTGCAAGTATTGTAAGTATTTAGCATTGGATCATTTACGGTTTCAAAGGTACCATTTTGTATGGAGGAGTTATGCTTTGTGAATCATTATTCCTTGGTTATAAGGGCACCTAATAGTGGATTCAATAATTAAAGAGTCACGTTGCAAATATAAAGAGAAATACCCTGCTCCTACAACATTGCGTCTTTAGAGAAACCTTTAAAGGGTTGTATATTTGGCTTCTAGGTGATAATACCAGTTATTTGAAAGGTAGGACAACTGGTTAAGTATGAATTAAACTTGAAAAAATTGCAAACTATTAGGTATAACAAAATATATATCAGCTCTGTGTTGAGATGTACAAAATCTAAAATAGCTTCTATGATGATTGGACAACAGTTCACGGAGAGAAATAACCATTGATAAGTACTGAACTTTCCTTAGAATGTATGGTCACTTAAAATAAGACTACACTAAAATTTAGATTCTAGTAAGCTTTTGAGATTGACTAAACCTATCGAAAATGTTGGAGTATTCTACAATGTTCTTATAATGCACAGTTGCATAAAGGCATATTCTTATCAAGATTTATGACTTTCAAAATGAAGGAATTTACTTGACCATGAAATGCACATTTATGATGAAGCAAAGGATAGAAAAAATAATGATGTTGTTCATATTCCCCATTTGAACTTCCTACAAGAAACTATTTCTTCGTAAGGGTAATAAAGCATGTCTCCATCCTGCTTGAGTGGAATGTGAAATTTCCCTGCCCTAATTATCTTATTATGAATTAGTTTTAAGTTCCAATTCTCTTCAGGCCCTATGGCATGCTTATGCCTTCCACTCTGACTCCCCACGTGGGATGCATTGCTTCTTCAGTGGAATATAAGAGCCTCACTAAGACCTGGGTCTCGTATTTTGGTGTGGAGTTATATTTACAGGTACAAAGTTCAAGGTTCATGAAGAATTGTTCAAAACCTACCATTACTACATCATTATAACATAGGGTGTGTTTCTGCAGGAGGATAGAGGCAGGGCAGAGCAGACGGTAAGAGTAAGAGAGGGTCTGACCTAACTAATTTAAAGAAGAAGTTCAAAGTCTTACAAATCAAAGAAGTCAGTGTCTTATTACTTCAGAGGTTCAGCATTGGGACTTCATGTTTTACCAAGATTTCAACTCAATGGCAGACAAGCTTTCTAAATATACTTTGTTGTTACACAAGGGTACCTAAACCAAACAAGAATTTAGAAAAGTCACTCTCCTATCTGATTCAGAAAAGACTTGTACTAACAACTCTTCTTTTCATTTGTTGCTAAACTATGAGGCTAGTAAAGGGGCAAGCAGGGCAAAAGTCTACATTTAGACTGTGGAAAACAGTTGAGAATGGAATTATTAAACAATTTCAAGGTATATTGCAAGCTGCCTCTTTCTAGAAAATGCATAGAACTCTGCCCACCAAACTTATTTACTTGTAACTTTGTGTAAGACCTTAGTTTCTGATGATATCATGATTGTTATAGTCTAAAACATAGCAGCAGTTATATACAGTTTCAAGTTAAAAAACTTTTAGTATCTGGCTATTCAGTACAAAAAAACCATCATCAACTTAACAGGAAATAAGATGTGATAAAATTGCATGTCCAAAGTGCCCTCCTCAGAGAGTTTGTCTGCAGTTGTTTACCTGTATTATATCATGTATATGTATTTTTTTTTGTTTTCAGATTTTTGTTTGTTCTGGCCTTTTGTTGATATATATATATATATTATTCCAAAGAAAAATAACTGTATTTTTCTTTAAAGTAGAAAGAAAATTACATTCTTTAGGTGCATATTGCACTGTAACATAATGTCCAGGTTATGAAATATGCCCAAGACAAAAGTAAAATAACAAAATTACATGTAAGGTGATCATCTGATTATCCTCACAATTATTCACAAGTCTTTGTTATCTCTAGATAGATGATAAATACATGCAACAGAAAAAAGGGCTTGGAAAGGAAACCTTTACAGTGAGTTCCAAAAAAACTGCCTCCATACATAAACCTGACCGAAAATAGACTATCACCAATGTCTCACTAAAGATGAAAGAAGCCGCAAAACAACAAATACATAATGTCATTCTTAAAGATAAATAGTACAACAACAAAATCTCCTCTACCAAGACTACAAATCCTACCTAATAAGCTTGAATGCAGCTCAAAAGGCATATAGATATGGATCATGTAACCCCCACAAAATGGAATATAAATCTTGTAACAGAAAGGAAAAGAAAACCTGGAAGACACATTTACCTCAAAAAGTTCTAGTGGACTGCCTCTCTTGTAAATCTCTTGTTTCTTTCTGCTCTGCTTGTCACTAGGAAAAAGAGCAGCGAACACTGCTCTCCATCCAACAAGCAAAACAAAAGTACTACCCAATGAGACCAATATGAATACTAATGATGGAAAATGACTGGCTTGAACTCCTCTGATGGCTAGTTCTAACTATCACAACACAACCACGATTCAATAAGAAGCCTTGAAAAACATTTTCATATTAGAGGAATACAAAGACATTAGAGTTCCCTGCAAAAAAACAAATACATAATGTCATTCTTAAAGATAAACAGTACAACAACAAAAGTTCCTCTACCAAGACTACAAATACCACCTAATAAGCTTGAATGCAGGTCAAAAGGCATATAGATATGGATCATGTAACCCCCACAAAATGGAATAGAACTCTAGTAATAGAAAGGAAAAGCAAACTTGGAAGACACATTTACCTCAAAAAGTTCTAGCGGACTGCCTCTCTTGTAAATCTCTTGTTTATTTCTACTCTGCTCGTCATTAGGAAAAAGAGCAGTGAACACTGCTCTCCATCCAACAAGCAAAACAAAAGTACTACCCAATGAGACCAATACGAATACTGATGATGGAAAATGACTGGCTTGAACTCCTCTGATGGCCAGTCTTAACTATCACAGCACAACCACGATTCAGTAAGAAGCCTTGAAAAGCATTTTCATATTAGAGGAATACAAAGACATTAGAATTCCCTGAATTGTCTCTAGAATGCAATTAAAAGTGTTTATCAATAGGGAGGATACAGGTATCAGTATGTTCAAGTTCAACACTGGGACTTCATGTTTTACCAGTCTCTTACTGAGACAAATTTCAAGACAGTTTTAGAGACTTATTTGTCTCTAGTCTCAAGTTCAGCATTGGGACTTCATGTTTTACCAAGATTTCAACTCAATGGAAGACAAGCTTTCTAAATATGCTTTGTTGTTACAAAAGGGTACCTAAACCAATCAAGAATTTATAAAAGTCACTCTCCTATCTAATTCAGAAAATACTTGTACTAACAACTCTTCTTTTCATTTGTTGCTAAATTATGAGGCTAGTAAAGGGGAAAGCAGGGCAGAAGTCTACATTTAGACTGTGGAAAATAGTTGAGAATGGAGGTATTAAACAATTTCAAGGTATATTGCAAGCTGCCCCTTTCTAGAAAATGCTTAGAACTCTTCCCACCAAACCTATTTACTTGTAACTTTGTATAAGACCTTAGCTTTTGATGATATCATGATTGTTATAGTCTAAAACACAGGAGCAGTGATATATAGTTTTCAAGTTAAAAAACTTTCATTATCTAGCTGTTCACTACAAAAAAACCATCATCAATTTAACAGGAAATATGATGTGATAAAATTGCATGTCCAAAGTGCCCTCCTCAGAGAGTTTGTCTGTAGCTGTTTACCTGTATTATATCATGTATATGGATTTTTTTCGTTTTCAGATTTTTGTTTGTTCTGGGCTTTTGTTGATATATGTATTTTCTTCCAAAGAAAAATAACGCTATTTTTCTTTAATGTAGAAAGAAAATTACATTCTTTAGGTGCATATTGCACTGTAACATAATGTCCAGGTTACAAAATATGCCCAGGACAAAAGTAAAATAACAAAATTACATGTAAGGTGATCATGTGATTAGCCTCACATTTATTCACAAGTCCTTGCTATCTCTAGATAGCTGATAAATACATACAACAGAAAAAATGGCTTGGAAAGGAAACCTTTACAGTGAGTTCCAAAAAAAAATACCTTCATACATAAACCTGACCGAAAATAGACTATCACCAACGCCTCACTAAAGATTAAAGAAGCTGCAAACAACAAATACATAATGTCATTCTTAAAGATAAATAGTACAACAACGAAAGCTCCTCTACCAAGAGGACAAATCCTGCCTAATAAGCTTGAATGCAAGTCAAAAAGGCATATAGATATGGATCATGTAACCCCCACAAAATGGAATAGAAATCTAGTAGCAAAAAGGAAAAGCAAACCTTGAAGACACATTTACCTCAAAAAGTTCTAGTGGACTGCCTCTCTTGTAAATCTCTTGTTTCTTTTTGCTCTGCTCGTCATTAGGAAAAAGAGCACTGAACACTGCTCTCCATCCAACAAGCAAAACAAAAGCACTACCCAATGAGACCAATATGAATACTGATGATGGAAAATGACTGGCTTGAACTCTTCTAATGGCCAGTCCTACCTATCACAGCACAACCACGATTCAATAAGAAGCCTTGAAAAGCATTTTCATATTAGAGGAATACAAAGACATTAGAGTTCCCTGAATTGTCTCTAGAATGCAACTAAAAGTGTTTATCAACAAGGAGGATACAAGTATCAGTATGTTCAAGTTCAGCATTGGGACTTCATGTTTTACTAGTTTCTTACTGAGACAAATTTCAAGACAGTTTTAGAGACTTATTTGTCTCTAGTCTCAAGTTCAGCATTGGGACTTCATGTTTTACCAAGATTTCAACTCAATGGCAGACAAGCTTTCTAAATATAGTTTGTTGTTACACAAGGGTACCTAAACCAAACAAGAATTTAGAAAAGTCACTTCCGATCTGATTCAGAAAATACTTGTACTAACAACTCTTCTTTTCATTTGTTGCTAAACAATGAGACTAGTAAAGGGGCAAGCAGTGCAGAAGTCTACATTCAGACTGTGGAAAACAGCTGAGAATGGAGGTATTAAACAATTTCAAGGTATATTGCAAGCCGCCCCTTTCTACAAAAAGCATAGAAATCTGCCCACCAAACTTAATTACTTGTAACTTTGTATAAGACCTTAGTTTCTCATGATATCATGATTGTTATAGTCTAAAACACAGTAGCAATGATATATAGTTTTCAAGTTAAAAAACTTTCAGTATCTGGTTGTTCACTACAAAAAAACCATCATCAATTTAACAGGAAATAAGATGTGATAAAATTGCATGTCCAAAGTGCCCTTCTCAGAGAGTTTGTCTGCAATTGTTCACCTATATTATATCATGTATATGGATTTTTTTTGTTTTCAGATTTTTGTTTGTTCTAGCCTTTTGTTGATATATATGTTTTCTTCCAAAGAAAAATAACTGTATTTTTTTTTAAAGTGGAAATAAAATTACATTCTTTAGGTGCATATTGCACTGTCACATAATGTCCAGGTTACGAGATATGCCCAAGACAAAAGTAAAATAACAAAATTACATGTAAAGTGGTCATCTGATTATCCTCACATTTATTCACAAGTCTTTGTTATCTCTAGATAGCTGATAAATACATACAACAGAAAAAAGGGCTTGGAAAGGAAACCTTTACAGTGAGTTCCAAAAAAAATACCTCTGTACATAAACCTAACTGAAAATAGACTATCACCAACACCTCACTAAATATGAAAGAAGATGCAAACAACAAATACATAATGCCATTCTTAAAGATAAACAAAACAACAACGAAAGCTCCTCTACCAAGACTACAAATTCTGCCTAATAAGCTTGAATGCAGGTCAAAAGGAATATAGATATGGATCATGTAACCCCCACAAAATGGAATATAAATCCAGTAACAGAAAGGAAAGGCAAACTTGGAAGACACATTTACCTCAAAAAGTTCTAGTGGATTGCCTCTCTTGTAAATCACTTGTTTCTTTCTGCTCTGCTCATTATTAGGAAAAAGAGCAATGAACACTACTCTCCATCCAACAAGGAAAACAAAAGTACTACCCAACGAGACCAATATGAATACCGATGATGGAAAATGACTGGCTTGAACTCCTTTGATGGCCAGTCCTAACTATCACATCACAACCACGATTCAATAAGAAGCCTTGAAAAGCATTTTCATATTAGAGGAATACAAAGACATTAGAGTTCCCTGAATTGTCTCTAGAATGCAATTAAAAGTGTTTATCAACAGGGAGGATACAGTTATCAGTATGTTCAAGTTCAGCATTGGGAATTCATGTTTTACTAGTCTCTTACTGAGACAAATTTCATGACAGTTTTAGAGACTTATTTGTCTCTAGTCTCAAGTTCAGCATTGGGACTTCATGTTTTACCAAGATTTCAACTCAATGGGAGACAAGATTTCTAAATATACTTTGTTGTTATAGAAGGGTACCTAAACCAAACAAGAATTTAGAAAAGTCACTCTCCTATCTGATTCAGAAAAGACTTGTACTAACAACTCTTCTTTTCATTTGTTGCTAAACTATGAGGCTAGTAAAGGGGCAAGCAGGGAAGATGTCTACATTTAGACTATGGAAAACAATTGAGAATGGAGGTATTAAACAATTTCAAGGTATATTGCAAGCCGCCCCTTTCTAGAAAATGCATAGAACTTTGCCCACCAAACTTATTTACTTGTAACTTTGTATAAGACCTTAGTTTCTGATGATATCATGATTGTTATAGTCTAAAACATAGCAGTAGTGATATACAGTTTTCAAGTTTAAAAACTTTCAGTATCTAGCTGTTCACTACAAAAAAACCATCATCAATTTAATAGGAAATAAGATGTGATAAAATTGCATGTCCCAAGTGCCCTCCTCAGGGAGTTTGTCTCCTCCAATGTCAAACTCATGTTCTAGCTCCATGAATTTTCATTGTTCTTAGTTGATCGATTCTTGGCATTCTCTTTTGAGAACTGCCAATCCTTGATATATCCAAGCCAAGATTGTGGAGGATGAGTCTCTGTAACACCTGATAGCATGGAAACCACTCAAGACATGGAAGGTCGTTGAGAGGGAGTTGCTTGTGTACACAAAAGAGCCACGTGAATAAACCTCAACACTTCTTCTTTAGAGTAGCTCGAAAGCATGCTAGTGTCTACTAAATCTAGCAAACTGTTCTCCTCATACAAATGCCAAGTCTGCAGTTCAATGATAGATAATATTAGAAATGGAGATGTATTACAGAGAGGATTCTTCCTAACATCTGCAGTGCCTTGGTATATGACAAAATAACTACAAATATTTCTGTGCGAAAGTAAATCTAAACAAATTACTTATGTTTGGGATTTCAGAATTGGTACCCAATCCAAAAGATAGACCATGTCATCTGGCAAGCTGCTGTCTTCATGAGTTCTATTGCTAACAACTTCAAGAGCGACTACTCCAAAGCTGAAAATATCCGCTTTTTCAGTAAGGTGACCACACAAAGCATGCTCTGGAGCCAGGTACCCACTGAAAATTACACCTGAATTTTTGTTATTCTTCCATGAAATTGATATTGATGCTCAGGTAAGTCAAATTGTTATGATTTTTCATTAGATGAATCCAAATTGACAGATATGTCTGACCAACTTGTAAGAATTATGAAGAATATTGAGTTATACCATATATTATTTTTCTTATGCTATTTCAATTACTACATTAACTATGACAAGAAAAAGAGGTTGAAATCTGATGCTATCCAAACATTGTGTTAAGATCATGAGAAAGCCATTGTATACATGGGAACATAATAACATATCCAATTCAGTAAAATAGCCGAAAGAAAAATCTCTAAGTAATATATGTAAGGAATAGAAAGGGATATATATTGTCATACATTGTTCCTGCAACTCTGGTGCTGATGTGAGTCTTTTCAGCTTCATATAGTTTGGCCAGCCCAAAATCAGCAATTTTTGGATTTAAATGTTTGTCTAGAAGGATGTTATTAGTTTTGATGTCTCGATGTACAATTATAATTCTAGATTCTTCATGAAGATATGCTAGTCCATGTGCAACTTCAAGGAAAATGTTATATCGAACAGGCCAATCAAGCTTGAGCCTACAGTGATCGGGACCTGAGGTTCAAAACAAAAAAAATATAAGTAAATATTTTTCCATTTAATTATTTTCAAAATAAAATAGACAAATCATTCTTTGAGCTGGTATCGATGAAAGAAACTTAGAAATGTAAGGTTGTACCAAATAAAGCTCGACCTAGACTGTTTTTTTCCAAATATTTGTAGACTAAGAGCCGTTATTGTTCCTCAACACAACAACCATACAATTTCACAAGGTTTCTATGTTGTACAACAGATATTGTCGCCACCTCATTAAGAAATTCCTGCTTTCCTTGGCTAGACGTGGATGACAACTTTTTTACGTCCACAAGCTTTGCATCTAATAGCACGCCCTACAATAGAGAATGATAGAATATAAAGTAAGCATTTCAAATTTGATATTTTAAGTATGCATGCCTATCAAGAAAGAAGCTGATATATGATTTTCCAGGCTATATAAACTGAAATTATAACTTAAGGATCCAATTTAATGTACCTTGTAAACTGTACCAAACCCACCCCCTCCTATCTTATTGTCATTAGCAAAATATTCTGTCGCATTTTGTATTTCTGTTAAATTGAAAGTATATGGATTTCCAGCAATACTCCTTAAATCTGCTAAAACAAATAAAATAAAATGGTAAGATCTATGTCATGATAATACATTCTTCAATATCTCATTAAGTATATTCATTTCCAAGGAAGATGATCTGAAAGAGCAAATGTCAAAAATTATGAGAGATTAGTCCCATGTTTTGAAACATAGATCACCACCTTCACTGTCACCAACTGTCAATGATTTGTGATTCCTTATTTTTCTTCTTAAAATCATACAGAATGAGCAGAGCACAAATCCTAAACCAATTAGAACTCCAAGAACAATACCAATAATTTTGGTTCTACTGTTGTTGTCCTTACTTCTGTTTACATTAGTTGGATTAAATTCTGCAATAAAAAATAAACAAATTCATAGGTTGTGAAATGCAATTCCAAGTTGACCATTGTCATGAGAATACAGTTTCCACAATAATACCAACTTGGAAATAAATAAGAGAATGTAATAATCTCTATAGACAATGTATGAAGGTCCAAATGTACATAAATGAATAAGTACAAATTATATAATATTTTTCCTACCAGGAGTAACCCTAATTGCTGAGACCAAAGATCCATGTGTCTGTGGTGATGGTATGCAACATGTTTCCTTGCTAGCCCGAAAAAAGTGTACCTCAAGAAATTTTTCAGTAACATTTATAGTATACTTTTTTACAACAGGCATGGTCAACTCTCCAATTGCTTCCTTAATATTAAAATCTTTTAACACTTGAACTCCCTACATAAAGTGCACAACTGCAAAATAAGTCGGGGCATGAAAAAGAGAATGAAACTTTAAAGAAAGTGAAGTAGATATTATATTGTATCAGGGTTCTTCTAAATTCTATCCACAACTCTTCCAAACAATAAGATATAGCTAAATTGATAATGCTTTGTCTAAGAAAAACAGAAGCATACAAGCATGAGAGAGAGGGAGAAGCATGGTTTTTATTAATGTTCATGAGCCTACAGTTTATAGGAACTGAATGAAAATGTATAAGGAAAATTGCGATAAATATGGGCAGCATAAATCCAATTGGAATTGGATATAAATAAGTAAAACTCAAAAACAAAGTACAACATGAATTTCAATATGCTTTCTAGTATAGCAGCCATTTTGTCCTCTCCTTTGGAATCTAGTACCTGGAGATGTATTATTTTCTAAATTGGTGACATGTACTATGTACTACAATACCAAGTGATGTTAACCTCTAGGCTCTATCCAAGGCATGCATGCTCTTTCCCTGCTCAAATAATTTTATGCATTTTGATATGATCGTATGAATGAGGTGTTCGATCCCAATTTCTTCTAGCCAAATACAAATATCACACACCAATGTCCTACACCTAATGATTTGATAATAATATATTAAAATGCTATTGCCATCCAAGATGCCATAAATGGCTTGGACCAAAAGATCTGCTAATATTAAAGTTTGTGAAACCTGTGATGTGAACTTACAGTACTTGCAAATGCATCATGACATTATATAAAACTAGTTACTTTTGTGCTCCTCAAATTGGTTCCTATAGTGATTTCATTATAGAGTAATACCTGTAGATAGGCATCAAAGATGCACAATCCAAGACTTCGCCATGACTGTGTAGATGGAATCTGGATTTCCTCAAAATGGAGCTCTACCCTGTATTGTCCATTCTCAATACCAAGGCCATAGTATCTTAGAGGCATAGCAGAAAGATGTGTTGTTGTATATATTGATGGATTTTGAGTTGCTCCTTGTACAGATCCTTTTTTTGTCGTATATGGGTTACCATTTTCGTTAGTTGTATCTGATGAGTTCAAAAATACTCCTGTCGTACTGATTCCCCAATTCTCTTCAGAATTCATGTAGAATGATGCAACATCTAGTGTTTTGTTGTCCCTCCAAAAAAGAACCCCCATTGAGGAATCAATCAATTGAGGACCCCCACAATTGATGGCTAAAGAAGAACTTGAAAAGCAAGTAAAAAGTTGTATGAGATATTGGATAACTGGACGACAATATAGTTTCCTTAATCAATTTTTTAGGTGAGATAATTACAATATCACAATAGAATATCAATAGTAAATCATATCCGTCCTATTTTGAAAGCATATGGATGGTATATATAAAATACATAGAAGACAGCATATAATATTATGCATACTGAAGCATTATCTTGCTGCTGTTGCAAAATGAAATTTTGACATGGATATTATTCCTTCCTATTGTTAAATATATACCTTAAGTGCAAACTACATATATAACCCATTTATCCATATGTATTAGTGAGTACATTATATTCATTTTTTTCATGTTGGATTAATGAAGATACTAAAATAGGGATATTTCAGTAAAAGACGATACAGGGACTTGAAGCAGCTAGGAAGCAAAAACTAATATTAGATAATCTAGATAGAAATATTTTTGAAATGGTGATCAGTAAACCACTTAAATTGCATGGAATTCTTTTTTCCTAGGTCATGTAGGATCTTTATTTTAATGTTTCATATATTACTTCAGAGGACAAATAAGTACATCAAGATTCAAGGTGGTTATAACCCATTGATTCATAACTAGCACTAGTTCCTTTTGTTTACCTTTAACTTGTTTAACCACCTAAAGCACCTGTTGAAGCATTCGTTTTAGTTCCATAGCCCTAACATATCCAGATGCAGCTCAAGCAGATGTTACAGCTTCACCAATTGAATTCATTGATCAATTTAAAGAAATAGATCCAAAATTAGACCTTATTAACCAAGAAGCAATCTACGTGAAGCATATCTAGTGACAGAGTAAATTGAAGATCCTCTTTATTCATATCCAATCGAAGCAGATTCAGTTGAACAAAATCGAGATAGCTAGTGGCAATTGGGGTTGCACCTACAACAGGGATGCCAAGAAAGTCGCAGTCTACAAAAGCTAAAAATTCCAACATATGAGCCCAGCCCCCACAGGGAGGGACTCAACATCAGGGGAAATTAGTTGGGTTTCATGTCGGCCCTCAGCATCAGGGGAAAATTTAAGGGTTTCTTCACTGTTCTAATTTTGAACATATCCTGAGATTAGTGCAGCCCACGTAACCATGTCTCATTCGTACATTCCGTCAAACACTTGTCGTGCATCCTCCTTCCACATTTGGCATATATATTTACAATACTGTTTAATGGAAAAAGGTCTGAATTAAATCGAGAATTGATTATATGGGTGTGGACTAGCCTACCTTCTTCAAGAGCCTTTCTATTGATGCAACCCTGCAAGAGGCATGTGTATACATTGGTATCTAGTCAGACATTTACTTTGTCTACGAACTCCAAAATGTCCAACACCTGTTCCCTTCGAACCCCTTGAGACAGTGTACTCACTTCAGAAGTCATATCACAAGAATCCACATATTCTTCTTTATCTTCCCAATTATCAATATATCTTGAATCTCTTTCCTCAACAAAACTGGGAACTGAGAAGCTGCTGAGACCAATATTCTTCACAATGCTGCTGTGTCTAGGAAACAAACATAAATTATTTGTTATTTTAAGTCCCACAGAACTTGCAACAGATGGGTGATTTCCCAGGGCTACCATAGCCTTGAGAAGGGAATTGGATTTTTTCATGGATGTTGAATGGGAAGTGATCCATTCATAGCCCATACATTTTCCATGGGTTGTAGATCATATGCTACAACAAATGCCTAAGTGCATAAAACTATATGAGTTGATTTAGGGCAATATTCATATGAAACAACGAAGTGATCATTGTTGTTTTATTCGAATGCATAAATCCTTTGTGAGCAGTGATCAAATATATTCAATTAAACCTTCCGAGATAGAGTTTAAGTAAGCAGTCTAAATTATTGTGCATAGATTGGGAGTTTGTCATGGAGTAGTTATGGAGCTGGAGGCGCACGCAGGCTTTGCTTTCATGGACTTGGCTTTCACGGCCTTCATGGGGTTAAGAAAGGGAGTTTAGATAGGGGTTGTTAGATGGGAAAAAGAAAATTTTAGGACTGTAGAGGTGATCTAGGGAGAGGGGAAAATAGTTTAGGAGAACATGGTTAAAACAATGTGGATGTTAGACTTTGTTTCAGAGAGTGGGAAGGGTCTCTCGACACACTATTATTTTTCTGCAAACGGTGGGTATATCGGTGGGGTATTCAGTGTGGTTTTTATACATTGGTTTTCTGATTTATCTGAAGCCCAATTTGTCCTAGGCAACCTTGAATATGCAACTTGCTGAAGCACAAATGGATTGACTCTCAAATAAATAGGAGGTGGTAGACAAAATTTCAATGACTTCTGCACTAAAACTAAAGGTCTTAGCATCATATTATAGAAGTGGAAATGCTTATAGAAATATCATCGCAGGACGGGTGCTTCAGAAACCTTGCCCATGGAGGCGTTCACCTTGATTTTTAAACTAGCAATTGTACCTAGGGGTACAATAAAAGAACGCCGTATAATTGTACCCAGGGGTGTAATTGTGTTTTAGGACTATAATTGCTTAAAGAGGTCTTCTACTATATATTAAAAAATAACAAAAATTTGTGATGCATACCCAATGTATAGATAAAATCCTTGACTAAGTAATTCATCATATCATTATTGATGAAGGTTAGGGAGTAAAATATTATTTCAAAATTAACTTTGCACAAATTATGATAAATGATTTTGATAAAGGCTGCTTGTTTGATGTATTGGGAAATTAAATAGAGGAGTTGAGCCTATTGGGTGTTAAGAATGTCCTTACCGAGGATTGAAGTCTTTCTAGAATTTGCATACATTATAATACACTCCACATCCTAACCAATGTTTTTGGGAAGACAATGGAAATATAGGATAAATGATTTTGATAAAGGCTGCTTGTTTGATGTATTGGAAAATTAAGTAGAGGAGTTGAGCCTATTGGGTGTTAAGAATGTCCTTACCAAGGATATTGAAGTCTTTCTAGACTTTGCATACTTTATAATACACTCCACATTGTAACCAATATTTTTGGGAAGACAATGGAAATATGTTGCATATATTATGAAAAATGAAAAAAAAAACTACAGAAATGAGGAGGGGATGAACTTCACAAGGAGAAGGGACTGCCTTTCTATGATATTTCTATCATGTTTCTAGTAACTCATTCCGGAGACCCTGCTGCCTTTCTATCATGTTTCCAGCAGCTCATTGATTGATTGAATGATTTATGTAACACGGAGTTCTAATGGAAACAAAAATCATTCAGAGTTAGATGGAGGCAAGCATCACCATCTAAGGTCTAAGTGTGGGCATGTCCATGCTTTCAACTGACATTTGACAGAAATGTTGGGCAAATAAAATCAATTGATCAACGAAGCAGATTGCCCCATCCTCCGAGCAAAGCATTCTACCGATGAAAATAAAAATAAAACATTGAAATAGGGGAATCAACTCACTTGTTGAAATGCCTTACGACGTAATTATCAGTCCATGTTTCGAACTGCCTGTCTATAGCTAAGACACAGCCAATGCCTATGTTTTCAAGTGGATTTTGTCTCGGGTAGGCAAACCACATGCATTTTTTAGCTCAAAAATGGAAGGAGAAGAGCATGAATGGCCATTCTGCTCTTCTGCAGAATGGAGCGCTCTGTGATTCAATATCAATTCAATTTGGAAATTTAGAATGTGTTGGTTTTAGGTTAACCAGCTCAAACACTCAAATAATCCCAAAGATGCATGAGTTCCAGGACGGCTTTCCTTACCTCCTGCTTTTTCGTCAAAGGAAACGGGCCAAACATTTTTTTATCGATACAACAACACCCATTTGACACAGGATTGCGATGACGCCCAAACACAAGTCACTCAAGGGTGTAATAAAGGGGAGCAATTTGATTTAAATACTAGATCCCTATCACAATTCCGCTACTCAAACCACTTTAGAATTTTCATATAAATGTTTGATAAACCAAAGATTATATGGTAGACTTAAAATGAGTGCAACTTTGAGTATGAAAGACAAGTCTTAAGTGATGTGGAAAGTATAGGTAAGAATCCACTTGCAATGCTACACACGTAAGTCATTCACCTCCATTCGAATCATAAAAGCTTCTTATTTGGATGAGACACCAAGACTTGTTGCTCAACTTTAATTACTTTCAAAACCATAAAATAATGAGCTAAATTTAGATCTTTAAAAGCATCATCATACTAAATAGCATCAGCAACTTAACACACTTGTAAACGGATTTATTAGTGGTCGAATCAAACCTCTTATGTCAAATAATGAACAATTAGGATTCAGCAAAGTCGATATGTGATTTAGACCACCATCGATAAGTTCAAGAACTAGTAATAAACCAACTTGCAGATAGAAAGTAAGTCAATTTAGAGTGAATATTACCATAGATTGACCTTGTTATGACTTACTATGTTCATTGTTATAAGCTAATAGTATAATGATGAAAATACATTGTAGTATTGTACAATGATCAAAAATACCCTCCCTTGCTGCCCTTTTATAGGAGTAAGATTGTATCACAATCTGAAGTATATGATTCAAGGATAAACTAGATGTGCGATTACGCGTGTCCATATACTCGTGTACACAATAGTAACATTGCATGCCCATGTTGCATGCTTCCCAGATGGCATGAAAAAACCCACCGTTGTAGCATAGAAGCACACCATGTTCATACGCTTACTGTGAGGTGACTTGCAGTTATCTTATAAGTTCAATTATGTGCATCAATTCAATTTTGTGCAAATGGCAGGAAAAGTTCCCCACATCAACCAACCAAGCATGTCTGGCTTGTTTGCTCAGCGGTGGAAGCAAGTTCCAGTGGAGCTAAATTACCTATATCCAACAAGAGGAAAATATTGAGAACAAGATCTCTCTACTTGACTGGTTGGACTGCAAACAGGGAATATAAAATGGGACCCATGTTCTTCTAGGCATACATAGCTTGCAAGGCTATGGCAAAATGTCATTTGAATACTTGCAGTCTACTAGTGATAAAAGATTCTGAAAAAATTCTGAATAGCTTGATTGAATTCAGAGTTAGAAATCATGTTAACTCAGCCTCTACTAGCGAGGTTTGGTAAAGGAAGGGAAGATACGATTGTGAAGAGGGGAGGTGAAGAGGTTGCAACTGTGGATGGAGTAGACGAGATCGAGGTTTGAATTCCTTCTGATGGTGAGAAAGAAGGAGAAATGGGTGTTCAGTCTTCTTGTTTGGTTACAAAGCCCATATCAATGGTAGGACCTAATGAGGCCGATCTTCAGAGGACTCGGCAACTGGAAGAGGTATGACTAAGTTCCCAGAATTCCTTGCTTTTTTCAGCGATAGATGTTTTTGTTTTGACCCAAACCGAATAGAGGAAATGAATGAAAGAACCCAATTTGTGATCCTGTGTTTGGGATAGGGCGATTCGTTCCTTTTCCTATTTATGGTATGGTAAGT
>LPNX010815222.1:19941-193573 GCA_001517045.1 Pseudotsuga menziesii | reverse complement strand
TAAACATTCATCAACTTAGTTTTTAATACACTACCACTACCAACAATAATAATAGTAAATTATGTTGCTACTTTAATTCATAATTTATTTTAATCGTTAAAAGGGTAAAACTTAGACTTTAAAGTCATAAAATATTTTCTTGTTTTGATTATAAGTGGTGCCAACTTCCAAAAATAAAACAACATACTCAACAAAGACAAAAATAATTACTATGACAATATTTATAATTGTTGTAATAACAAATACAATGTTGGTATTATGTTATAAAATAATTTAATCAACTTAACATTTAATACAAACTATAAATAATATTAATAGAAATTATGTAAAGATTCAAAGGCTATGACTTTTTTCATTTTGAAATAACTCAATCTAGCGGAAGTTCTAAATTCTAGATCCACTAAATAATTACAAATTTAATGAAATATGTGTTTGGGGCTCTCTTAAAACTTTAATTTGATTTGGGATTTCTTTATAAGGTAGCCACAGATGTGACCAGTGTGAGGAAAAATATCTACTTAGCTTTGCCAACCAATCTGTGCTCAAAACAAGTCCATAAGCTTCAGGTATGTCAGCTATCACAATGTCAATGAATTGACATACCTTATCATTTGAAGATAAGCGAATGCGAACATCCTCTATTTCCCCAATTACCTTCACATATGTTCTATCCAACTGAATGACCCTTCAGGTAGATGGTTTAGTTTGTCCATTTATATTTTTGCATACCGACAATGGCATAACATTGACTGATGCCCCTGAGTATACTAGACAGTTGTACACATTGTGGTTTAAAATTTAAAAAGTCAAGAGAAAAGGTGGAGTATTGCATTTAGGCTTACCTCCTACACTTGCTTGACCAATTTATTCTTCTTGGGGCTGATTGTCAGTGGGAAGTTTCTCCTCTGATATTTCAAGTGCTTTCAATAACTTTTCTTTCTGCTGCGGCACATTGCACATCTCAAATAACGAGATATTTGCCCTCACCTTTTTGATATCGTCCAAGATGTCATAATCCATCTTATGTTCTATGAGATTCATTTTAACATTATTTATTTTCTCTTCAATGGGTTTAGTAGGCATGTTGTTCTGTCTTGGATTTTGACTGGTGGGGGTAAATTCTGGAATTTTATTAGCTGAGGAGTTTTTTTGAAACTTCGTAACATTCTTTTGAAGTTTCTTAATATTTGGGAGCATAATACTATTTTCCTTAATCAATCCCTGGCTTCTCATCGTTGCATTTGTTTCCAGGATATATTCATGTCTCAGATCCTTTTCTTCCTCGCCATCAAACAACGATACACGGTCCCATAAAACCATGGCCTCATCCTCTTGTTTTTATGTTGATTTTTTGTTGTCTTTCCCTTCTTCATCATTATCCTCAGTTAATTTGGAATCGAACAGCTGATTCATAACCAACATCATTGAATTTATCCATTGAGTACAATTCTTTTCAGAATGGGGTTGTTGGTGAAAAGTGCAAAAGTCATCCATCCCCACCTCCCTTAAGTTCATCGATGTAGGGCCATGCAGAGGGTGTTGGGATTGATTGTTATCTTCCCTTTTCTTTTAATAAGGCTTATAAAACTTTTGGGCTTCCTTTTCCTTTTCCAAGTCTATTATTATGTTAGAGAGCTTCTGCATCATCTTTTCCATTCCTTCGAAGTTTGGTGATTGGTCCTCTTTAGGCTTAGTAAATAACAAAGCTTTCCTCGCAACAATTTTTTCTCCCAGCTGCTCAGGATAGTCTTCGATGCTTTCCTTTTTAGCCTCCACTCTTTCGGCTTCTTCATAAGTCTCTGCTATCATAGGTTTGGCTTTCATTTTGGCAAACATGGCCAACTTGGGTCCTAGAGCTGAAGTATAATACTCAATCAGAACTTTATCCTAGGGTTTGTCATCTTAAAAAAAATTCTTAAGATAAGCTGCAAATATTTGGGTAAAACTATGCACCTTCTCTTTTCTTTATTTCTTTAAGGCACATAGTCCTTTCATGAGAGCCGCATGACTTTTTCGGGTTGCATATTTACTTCTGAAAATCCTTTCAAAGGTATCCCAGTCTGGGATAGAGTTTGCAGGCAAACCAAAATACCATGATGCTACTGCTCCTTTAAGGGTATGCGGAAAAAGTCTACAAACGACATCCTCATGTTCCCCAACCCTCAATCCTTCTATTTCCAAATAAAACTTTGTAAATCGTCATCTACTAACATCTTCTCATTTGGATCAAACTTGGGAAGCATCTTTTCAAAAGCTAGAGGTAAGTCATGCAATGGAGGTGTTAAATTCAAGGGTGATCTGGCTTTCCAAGCCGGTGGTGGATTTGGTGGGTTAAGTGGCTTATTGGAATTAACGTCTACCATGAGTCTGGGTGAAGAGTGAGGAGGTGAAGGAGCAGGAGTATGCATGGGAGAACAATAAGGTGTGTTTGGTCCTACTTGATTCAAAGGCTGAACAGCTTCCTGTAATGCTACTTCTACTAATTCTTCCAAATCTCCAACCAACACTGAATCTTCCAAGATGGGACGATATTTCTTCTTATATTCTCTTCGGGGTAAATCAGGGATAGTGGGTAATCCTGCAATACTCTTTACATAAGCCCGTGTGTGTCTTCTCAGATCATTGACTACTTGATTGTCCAGAGAAAATAAATGTTCTCTATTCTCATCAATATTTGGATTAGGAAATAAACTGCTTTCAAAACTATCACTAGTGGAGTAACTTCGAGGAAATGGATTTCCCCGACCAGCCATGCACTGGTGGCCCTCCTTCTATCACCATAAACTATTGAGGCCTGGTAATTCGTAGGAAACAACAACAACGGACTCTCCCTAGTCAACGTTCCCAACTAGCCCGTGACTGTTTGCTATTGGGAATCCGCCCGGTTTGCGCTCTGGCTACCATAGGTCAAGTAACAAAAACAAATGGTTTTACCAGTTGTGGCCCGGTCCACCGTGTATATTTTGTATTTTTACTTTAAGTATGATATGCAAGTGCCTATCTAAGATGCAGATTGATGAATAATGCGAGGAGTGGTCACAATGTGATGTGCAAGTTCTTACCTCTCATCTTAGACTCTCTCACATCTGAATCACACACAACTGAAAAACAATATTAACTAAGTTGTCCCTAGGGAGCAATATTATCAATTCATGAGTAATGTAATACTGTTCATATGTTAAGATAAATCACAGATAACTGTTCTTAGAATCAAAACACATAAACATGAATAAAGATATGCACAACAAGATAGCTCGTCATCTATTAAATCATTCATTACTCATAGTGGAAATTATCACACAATAAAATAGAGAAAATTCATATAAGAACATAGGTTTAGAAAGTTAGAACGGTATCGAGGTTAATGAAACATAGCTGAAAACAAAATAGTTCCCCTTCAACATTGTTCATTTCATCACATTTGAACATTCCACACAGCACTTTCTCCAACAGGAAAAATTGTAATTTTATTATTGCAAAATGAAATAGTTCCCCTTACAACAAGTAGTTCACAAGTCTCTCCAGGAAAAATCCCTTCCTCACTCTTTCCTCTCTATATTTATACAAGAAACCGCTCAAAACGTTTTCGATTTCCCCACGACCATTTTGATCTCTAGTCTTGTCATTTAGCGAATCCTCATGATTCCATCTTACGTTTCAAATAAAGAATTTTATAAAAAAAATGGGCATAGCTAGGTAACTGACAAAATTACAAATCCTGGGCCTTTTCTCTCTTAGGATTACGCTCTACCATTCCTTGGTCCCTCCTCAGATCCTTATAATTTTTTTCCTCGAGCAACGACTCTGCCGCCTTATGCTTTAACATGCTTTGTTCTCCAACTGCATCTTCTTCACCGCAATAATATTCAAAGGATCTGAGAAAAAATGCCATGTTTGTCTGTGATCAAATGAGAATTCATCATTTATTCCGACTATCTTTAATATACATAAACCATAATATTAATAAAATGAGTACTAAAGAAGAGAAAACTGGAGCCAGGTTCTTATGTGCAAATTTCAATAAAAAACAAGGCACACAAGTCTCTTACGAGACAAATACGATCTCATAACAATCGATGGGAAAACAATTAAGAAAGGGGCATATAAAACCCCCATCGATGGATCAGAACACTTGACATCGGTTCATTAGTGGGCTATGCAACCGCAACGGTGGGTAACCTACAATCTAGGGGTTCTGGCACACGAACCTGTTGAAATATTGTAACTTCGAAGAATATTCTATGTGTATCTTTTGCGGTCCCCGATGGTCCTACCAGGAGAACCACTTGTATTATATTGTACCCCGATGCTTCTAATCAGAATAACTAATAAGAGTCATGAGGTTGTCCCCTCTAATTGTAAAGGTGGATCATTAGCACCCCAATGTGGTTACTTGAGCCTACATGTGTAACTCGAGCCTACATGACTAAATTGATCCTAAATGTCAGATGAGTTAATTGAAGTGAACAGATGAATATAAATAGAGGTGTAGCTCTCCTCATTTGAGTACACACTCTCACTTGTGTAGCGCATTAGTGGAGAAGAGAAGTAGCTGGAGAAGGAGGAGGATCAAGCTTTGATCTCCTTGCTGGTTTTATCTTTTATCTTTTTGGGGAAATCTATATTGAGGAAGCTTTTGCTGGGTTTTTCCCTTTAGGGTTTTCCTAAGATAAATCTTTGTGTTCCTTTTGTATGGTTGTGCTTGTCTATCTTTCAGTGATCCTGTTTATATGCTTTTGTTATGAAAATGAAATGAAATAATGGTGTCTTAGTCAAGCATATGAAAATTTAACATGGTATCAGAGCCACCTTGAAAGAAGACATTGTGCAGTTATAGAATCTATGGCTTCTTACTTTTTGGTTTTCTCTCCACAATCGATTAGCAAAAGAAGGCTAGGCCGACTCTCCATTGAAGGGCGCATCTTTATGTCAAAGCGGAATTCGATTCTAACCATTTTCAGTTTTCAGTGCGGGAAATTAGGGCTTCTTGTAGAAGAGGAATTTTTGAGTGATCCTAGCATAGGATTTTTCTCCTCATCAAAATCGAAGTTTAGAGACATGGATCAATATTTTTGGTTGGGTGAAACTCCAGGAAAGTCAAACCCTAGTTTGACCCCGAGCTAGAAAAACCCTAAATACTAAAACTGATACGTTTTGGTACTTTTGCTATATTCTGATATTGGAAATGGATCAGGAGCTGAAAATTGCAGAGGCCGAAGATAAAATCCTGATGTACATTGTGTCCAAAATCCTGCCTCTGATTCACTATATTCTTGGAGATATGATCCCTCCAAGTTAGCGTTCCAGCCTCTTCCATAATTCATCCATAAAAAGGACACCTGGGGAGAACTGCTGTAGCTTGGGATACAAAGATCCAAATGGAATTCCTGAAGATTTTCCAGAAAAATCATGGACTTTAATTTCTTTGGTCCGAAGTTCAGAACCAGAAGATGAAACAGTGACATGTGCAAGGCCGTACAACTTCGCTGTTCTGAACAGTCCTATAACAGGTCACCTTGGGAAAAGGATCATAAATACAAATTGGTGAAACCAATTTTGATGAAACATGTGGTGTTGGATCAGGGACATACAAGGTTACCCCAGTGTGAAATTTCAGACATATAGGGGCAACAATTGCGGAGATATCAGAGAAACAGTGACAGGAATTTCTACAGAAGTTGAATCATCTAATTTGAAAGATTGAGATTTCCAGAATCCAAGTACATGAGTCAACTCACCTCGTTCAAGCACATGTCCTAGTAAGGTCAATTTCTCATTGCACAAAATTTAATTTTTTTTTAATTATCTAGCAAGATTACTTCAAGCACTAAGCTTGAAGACAAGCTAGAAGTCATAGAGAATTTTCGAGCATGGAAATACAGGATTGGTCTCATTCTCCAAGAGAATGATCTTGATAAGTATGTCAAAGAAGAAGTGTCAGAACCTGAAGAATCTGAAGCCAAGGAGAAGCACAAAAAGGATATGATTAGCGCACAAAGAATTATTGATAACTCCATTAAGTATCACTTGATTCCTCAAGTGTCATCCAAGAATACTCCAAAATAAATGTATGATGCCCTTTCCAGAATGTTTGAGGGAAGAAACATCAACAGGAAGATGAATCTAAGAGCTCAACTGAAGAGCATCAAAATGAGTCATGGAGAATCCATCCAAGACTACTTTTCAAGGGTTTCCCAGATCAAAGAGCAACTAGAATCTATTGGAGATAATCTTGATGAATATGAAATGGTCATGACTGCTCTCAATGGTCTCACTAGACCTTGGGAGTCTTTTATTCAGATGATGTGTGCCAGAAAAGAAAGCATGAAGCTTGATATTGTATGAGAAGACTGCATTCAAGAGGAGACTAGAGTGGCAAATAGGGAAGCCTTACTAAAAGCAGATGATCAAGCCCTAGCCACTCACACTAAAAGAAGAAGAGGCCAATCAAACTTCAAGAGAAGAAATTTCAAGGAGTCTCATCCTCCCGTAAGAATCCAAAGGGTAAGAGAAAAAACTTCCTTTAAAGACTATTATTATTTTGAATGTTTTCATTGTAACAATATAGGACACATTTCCCGAAATTGTCCTAAAAAGGGGCAATAATATAGAAAGAGGATCAACAACAACAAAAGGCACCATGCCCATCTAGTAGATGAAGAAGAAGAAGAAGAAGAAGAAGAAGAAGGTCCCCCAAGAAAACAAGCAAGAGAATAAGATGTAGAAGAGTATGTGCTATTCTCTGTACTCTCTAGATCTGTAACTCCTAGAGAAGACACATGGCTTATTGATAGTGGTGCTTCAAAGCACATGACGGGACAAAAGAAAACTCTGTCCAAACTTGAAGAAAAGAGCTCTCCTCAGAAGGCATCCTTAGGATATGACTATCAATATCCGATCAAAGGTGTTGGTGAAGCAAGCTACAAACTTGATTCAGGTAATCCCATAAAAATGAAGGATGCATTATATGTACCTGGTCTAAAGAAGAATTTACTTTCTATCTCAACTTTAGATAAGATGGCCAAGTAGTCATGTGACCCAAAGGAAAGAATATTGAAGATGCAATCATTATTGGTGAAGAAGAAGGAGGCTTGTATAAACTAAAGGGGCACTCAGAAACAACCCTAGTAAATGAATCCACTGACCCCAGTGAACTATGGCATAGAAGGCTTTCCCATATCAATTACAAGGCTCTACCTCATGTGAAAAAAGTAGTGACGGGATTACCAGACATGAAGATCAAGAATGAAGGCATTTGCAAAGGATGTGCAAAGGGAAAGAACATCAAGAATCCATTTCCGAAAAGTGAAACAAAGATAAAAGGTACGTTGGAATTGATTCATTCAGATGTATGTGGTCCAATGTCTTCTACATATTTAAGTGGATTTGAATATTATATCACATTTATTGATGACTTTTCAAGAAAGACTTGGATATACTTCTTTAAAGCAAAGAATGAAGTGTTTGAAAAATTCAAGGAGTTCAAAGCCTTGATAGAGAATCTTTCAGATTAGAAAATAAAGACACTCCGATTGGACAATGGTGGAGAGTATACCTCAAAAGAGTTTGAAGCCTTTTGCAAAGACTCTGGAATCAAAAGGGAACTAGCCACTCCCTACAATCCTCAACAGAATGGGGTTACAGAAAGAAAGGACTGAACCATCATGGAGGCAGTAAAGACAATGATTTATGATCAATATCTTCCAATGCATTTATGCGCAGAAGCAAAAAGAATAGCTGTGTATGTACAGAATAGAATATCCCACAGTGCTCTTGGGTTCAAGACTCTAGAAGAGGTATTCACGGGAAAGAAGCCTGAGGTAAGTCAACTCAAGATATTTGGTTGTCCAGTATATATTCATATACCAAAAGAGAAAAGAACCAAATTAGATCCATCCGGAAAGAAGGGGATATTTGTTGGATAATGTGAGGTATCCAAAGCATTCAGAATATACATTCCTAGATTCCATCACATGGAAATCAACCGAGATGTGACATTTGATGAAGAGGCAGCCCTCAAGAGATCTAGGAAATGCCAACATGAAGAAGTGTATGAAGAAGAGACATCTCCCAGAAATAAAGAATCTACATGTCTCCCTGAAGATGAAGCTCCTGAAGAACATGACATAGCAGAACCTCAAGAACCTCCCATAATGGAAATAACAAGAAAGAGAAAGCATGCTTGGACAAGAGAAATTATACAAGAAGCAGAAAGTTATGGAGCCCCTGAAGGCTCCACAAGGGAAAGAAAGAAACCTAAGACCTTCTCCAACTATGTAGCCTTGATGTGTGATCTTGTAGATCAAGAACCTACAAACTTTGAAGAAGCGGTCCAGAAGAAAGAATGGGTAGAAGCAATGACTGAAAAATATCATTCAATAATTAAGAATGATGTATGGGATATAGTTCCCAGACCAAAAGGAAAGAGTATAGTATCCTCCAAATGGATATACAAAGTAAAACATGCAACTGACGAAAGTATGGAGAAATATAAAGCAAGATTTGTAGCCAGATGTTTCTCTCAAAACGAAGGAATTGATTATGAAGAGACATTTGCCCCAGTAGCACAGTATACTTTGATTTGAACTATCATGGCACTTGCATCCATGATGAAGTGGTATTTACACCAGATGGATGTGAAAACAGCTTTCCTAAATGGAGTGATCGAAGAAGAAGTATACTTAGAACAACCTCAAGGATTTGAAGTTGAAGATAGACATACACATGTATGCAAGTTGAAGAAGGCATTATATGGTCTTAAAAAAGCTCCTTGTTATCCCTAAAGTTGGACCTAGACTACAGGGGATCCAAGCTTAAGGAAATCTTAGGTCTGATAAAGACTAAATCAAAATAAAATCAAATCAAAATACAGACTAAAATAAAACCTAAGGCTGGTATCATAGGTTTGTACAGTTTTCGGGAACAAAATCACAATACAACATATGTATATAAAGCTGGTATATATCACAGATCATTAGATACAAATATTCACAGTAAAAGATCAAAGTGTTCAACAGGTTGGTAAGACAGTGAAGGCTGGAATGGAAATCATAGGTTTCATGCAACATAACATTCAAAACAGTACTTCATGCAAAGGATTCTATGATCCTGAGATAAAAAGTGTAACTGTAACTGTTTATAAAACAAAAGATAACTATTTCCTTCAATAAGAAGTATAACATGGATTGTTAATGACCACAGATATAAAAGAATCATCGAAGAAAACAATTCATAATATACAGTAACAAAACATCATCATATCACATTCAAAACTAGAACCTGTGAAGTTGCAAAGATATTATGCTATACAGAAAATGGTTCAGCATACATCCAGCATCATCCCAAAACTGCCAACCTCGTTCCCTTTTCGAGACTTCTCCTCAATCGAAACCTTTTTTGGGACCCGTCTCCTTAGTTCGAGAGGTGTTTTTGTATCATAAAAAGAGTTTATCTAGAACCAACAGAACTAACAATAAATCCTATAAGTTTGGATCGATCCCCTACGAAAGTGGGGCATCAAATCCCTTACAAAGTTTAAGACTACAAGTGTCATACTAAGAGAGACATCTGTGAATAAACATAGTTGGTTTGACAAACAAACTATAACTCTAATTGGAGCCTCTAAACTTTAGTGACATGTTCTTCTCTGTCTCCTTTTTCATAATCTTCGCAGCAGCCATTTCAAACTCCTCTTGTGTAGAATCTCAAGCAGAATACCTTCACGTAGAAACATTGTTTCTCCATTTTGGCGTGAATTTGACCATCTGGGAACTGCCGACAGGTTATTTGACACAATTGTTCAATAGCTTTTTGAAACTTTAAATTGACTTGGCAAGTTTCGCACTCAACGCCTGAGAAACTATACTGAAAAGCAATCTCTGAGCTCCAACGAGCCTACACTCTTGTCCATAAAGCAAATGATCTCGCTGCCCTTGATCCTGTACTTCAACTGCTTCAATGATCTGATACTTGAATTAATAGAGTCCCCATCGTTTTCGCTGAAGCTATCCGCCATGCTCCCATTGTCAGAGGGCATGCTTGAGCTGCATCGAACCCTGCTGTAAAGTGATGTTGACAGGTTTTCTGTATAAATTCTAGCCCTGCAGCTCCTTTTATTGAAACCCCGGAACTATAGAATCCAAAATACATGAGGTAAGCGTTGGACCTTCAAATTGTAAACATTTCTCAATAACATTTGAAGCAATTAACTCATATGAACTATTTGCTGAGCTAGTTTCTCAGCAGCACGCTCATGTGGTTTACCATGTTCAAGGACATGCTGTATCACATAGTTTCCATATCGATCTTGGGCCAGAGTGCAGAAAGATTGCAAGATCTCATCCATTATAACACTCTGTATCTTGTCCTCTTTGCAGTGCTCCAACATTTCAATGATAGCACTCGAATCTTTCCCTTAGCGTTCTGAGCAGCGAGCACCAATATAGATTAAACCCTCATTGGATATATTTTCGCAGAGGCCTAGTTTCAAGGTAATCAATCCAGTGCACCCGGAAATGGATTTCAGTCCTGTATTGCTTACTCTAAAATCGGTGAGATCAATTACTTCTAGTAAGGGGCAGCGATCTCCAAGAATATTTAAACTTGTATCGGTGACCAAGGCACCGGATTCCATCTTAAGACATGAAAAATCTCCACAAGATGTTGCAACAGTTGTGATAGCAACATTAGTATTTTAGTGGACTCACTGTCTAATTTGATTTAGTTTTGGTGTGGAGGCCAATTCACTCAGAGTGGATGTTGTTCTCGACTTAGTTTTGGTGTGGAGGCCCTGTCTTGGTCTGCGAGAGAGAGATAAAACCACGAATTTTAACGAACACCCCAGAGTATCTAGAACCATGTTCATCCATGCCAGCATTCATGTCCTCTCCCCCAAAGTTTTGATCATGGATCTGTAAAATTCAACTTTCAAGGCGATCAAGCATGGCCTGCAAAAGGGGTGTTACTGAATCAAGTGCCACACCATATATGGAACCTAGAGATGGTAACAAAACTTCCATAGCTACTGTTGGCAAGCTGGAAATCATAGCAGTAATGCGCGTGTGAACCTCTTGTAGATGAAGACAAAGAGCAATATTCTTAACTTGTGAAGGAGTCGCAGGACCTGTCACCTGGCATGCATCTGGCCCTGTGGATATCTGATACTCAGCTTTTTCTGTAAGCAACTGCAGGACTTTACCAATCTCACGTAAAACAAGAAGTGTTAAATGTGTATCCAATTTAACTGCTTCAACTTCTTCTTGAATGCGAGAAATGAACCTTGAAATTTGCTCTTGTGATGGAATACTCCACGGCTGGACATTGGGAACAAATTATTGACAAGATCTGAAAGGCTGCTCAGACAGTGTGCCAGATAAGCTATCTGAAACCAGCTATGTATTCATCCTTCATCTGATATTTTTTACAAAGAAGAAAGTGAACTCTAGTCATATTTTATAAGCAACTGACAACAGATTCTTTTAAACAATCCAGGAAGGTGTACTATTTATACAAAGCCTGCGTATTTCAAAACATTTCAAAAGCATCTCCACTACTGGCAGCAAGAAAGAACACTTGACCTCCACAGTATCATCGAGATAATACTTTGCTTTACTTGGTTTCTGGCCAACGGTACACGCAAATACTTCGACTATAGAGGCCATAGATGGTTGTGCCATGGCACTTGCAATACTTGCAAACATATCTTCATCAGATCTATCATCTCCTATGCACAAAACAAAATCCGGTGGCCTTCCTCTTTCAACCATTGTTGACAGAAGTGGTTGTGCTGCCAAACCCTTACAAACACCCTGGGGTTTAACTTCAACAATATGCTGGCCACTTTTGACCTCCACAGGCTCATTTGCAAGCACACTCTCCAGATGATCTAAAAGCTCCTTGGATTGACATGATCCAAAACCTGGCATAGCCATCAGTAGTCTCAGTATATAATTTCATAACGGGCTCTGCTGTTTTCTTCCAGTCAAAGTCTGCAATAGGTAGCGTAATTTCCCATTCTATGTCCTTGTTCCACCTCATGAAAAAGCCATGCTCTGCTGCAATCCCAAACTTATGGCAAGGTGAGAACCAGTCACTGAGGGATTTCCAGCCTCTTCCACTCACAATACAGACAGCATTTTTAGGGTCACTGCATAAGCTGTTTACAACAGATATTACTTGTGGACTGGGTGTTTTGTTGATAAAAGTCTGAGGCATCACAGTACCATCATAATCCAATAAAATTGCCCTGCTGTAGGTTCTCTTGTATGCAGAAACAATATACTCTGTAGAAAGCTTTCTAAAATTTGGACTAAGTGCTACAACCCTGAAATGCAATCCAAATCCAATACCCCAGCACCTTCGATTAAAATGATCCCGCCATACTCTCACCAGATCTTGCTCATACACAGGCTCACAGCTTATAAATGAAGTTTTGGATGATTTTAGGAAATAAAAGGAACCCTAAAGGTGAGCAATGAATCAGAAAATATAAAACACAGTAAAATTAAAACAATAAAAACCAAGGATAATCAAAAATTTAAAAATAAATAGGAGGCACAACCCTAGAGATAACACTCCTCGAGCTTGGTATGAAAGAATAGATGGTTTCTTATCGAGCATGGGCTTTACCAAAAGTAAAGCTGATCCTAACCTTTACCTAAAGGTTGTAGAAGATGAGTCTGTCATCCTGTTACTATATGTGGATGATTTATTCTTGATAGGGAATGAGAAACAGATTAAGGAAAGCAAGAAGAAACTAGCAGAAGAATTTGAGATGAAAGACCATGGGTTAATGCACTATTTCCTAGGTCTAGAAGTATGGAAAAGTTCAGAAGGAATCTTTCTCAACTAGGGAAAGTATGCAGTAGAGATATTGAAAAGATTCAATATGTTGGAATGCAAAGCCTTGGCCACCCCCATTGATTCCAACCTAAATTTTTTAACCAATGACTCATCAAATTTAGTGGATGTGACTCTCTACATACAGATCATTGGTTCATTGATGTACTTAACAAATACCAGACCGGACATTTGTTTTGCTGTGAACACTTTAAGTCAATATCTAGTTCAACCTAGACGGGTTCACTTGGTAGCCGCCAAACATGTGATGAGATATTTGAAAGGGACTATAGAATTTGGGCTATACTATGATAATAGACATGAGTACATATTATATGGATATATAGATGCAGATTGGGCTGGAAGTATCTCAGATAGAAACAACACATCAGGCGGTTGTTATAGTCTAGGATCTTCTATGATTTCATGGTTTAGCAGAAAGAAATCCAGTGTTTCTCTAAGCACTGCCGAAGCAGAATATATAGCAGCTTTCTCTGCTAGTTGTGAAGCCATATGGCTTTGGAAGTTGTTGTCAGGATTATTCAATCTAGAGTTGGACACTACCGTAATTCTATGTGACAACCAAAGCTATATAAAGATGACAGAGAACCCTGTGTTCCACGACAGATCAAAGCACATAGAAATTAGGTATTTCTACATTCGAGACATGATGCAGAAAAAATCCATAAATCTCCAGTATGTGAGTACTGATGAACAGGTTGCTGATGTGTTGACAAAACCTTTGTCCTGAGTGAATTTTGAATACTTTTGAGACAAGCTTGGTGTGGTTCGAAAGGGTATTCTGTGAAAGGGGGAGTAATGATGTTGCAGTAGGATTGTATCATCCCTAGGCACTTGCCCAAAAGTGACCCGGAGACCTCGGTCTTCAAGAATGAAGAGGAATTGTATCATCCCAGGACATATGTCCAGAAGTAATCCAATGATTTCGGTCATCAAGAATATAGTAGGATTGTATCATCCTTGAACTTCAATTCAGAATGGATCCGGTGAACTTCAGTCATCGAGAAGGTGGTAGGATTGTATCATCCTTGGACTTCGGTTCAGAACGGATCCGGTGAACTTCGGTCAATGAGAAGGTGGTAGGATTGTATCATCCTTGAACTTCAGTTCAGAACAGATCCAATGACTTTGGTACTCGAGAACGTGTGTTGATCCCGTAATTCCAGTAGGAACGATTGTCTGAGTTCCACAGATGTGTTGATCCCGTAATTCCGAAAGGAAGGATCGTTAGTAACTCCGTAAATACCTAAATCCCATAATTTTGAAAGGAAGGATCATTGGTAGCTCCGTAAAGACTTGATCCCATAATTACAATAGGAAGGATTGTCTGACTTCCATAGATGTGTTGATCCTATAATTCTGAAAGGAAGGATCGTTAGTTACTCCGTAAAGACCTAAATCCCGTAATTCTGAAAGGAAGGATCGTTGGTAGCTCTGTAAAGACTTGATCCCGTAATTCCAACAGGAAGGATTCTTTGATTTCCATAGATGTGTTGATCCCATAATTCCAATAGGAAGGATTTTCTGAGTTCCACAAATGTGTTGATCCCGTAATTCTGAAAGGAAGGATCGTTAGCAACTCCGTAAAGACCTAAATCCCGTAATTTCGAAAGGAAGGATCGTTAGTAGCTTCGTAAAGACTTGATCCCGTAATTCTGAAAGGAAGGATCATCTGAGCTCCACAGATGTGTTGATCCCATAATTCCAAAAGGAAGGATCATTAGTAACTCTGTAAAGACCTAAATCCCATAATTCCGACAGGAAGGATCGTCTGAGTACCACAGACATGTTGATCCCGTAATTTCGAAAGGAAGGATCATGTTGATGTTTTGATGATGGTGATGTTTTGATGATAATTATGTTTTGATGATGATGATGTTGATGTTTTGATGATGTTGATGTTTTAATGATAATGATGTTTTGGTGATTATGATATTTTCATGATGATGTTTCTGATCAAAAGATCAGAGTATGATGATGATGTTGTTGCTGATCGAAAGTGCTGAAGATGATGTTGCTGATTGAAAGGTCAAAGTGTTGAAGATGGTGTTGCTGATTGAAAGGTCAAAGTGCTGAAGATGATGTTGCTGATCGAAAGGTCAAAGCATTGAAGACGATGTTGCTGATCGAAAGGTCAAAGTGCTGAAGATGTTGTTGATCGAAGCAGTCAAAGTATTAATGATGATGAAGACTGAAGATTGAAGATGAAGACTACATAATGTTGAAAAGATTCCAATGATTTATAGATGTATTACCCTGATGATGTTGATGATGTCCTCTATCTCTCTCCTACTATTGTTGTTGTTGATGTTGTTGTAGAATACCCTTCTAGTTAAGGGGGAGTGTTGAAATATTGTAACTTCGATGAATATTCTATATGTATCTTTTGTGGTCCCCGATGGTCCTACCGGGAGAACCACTTGTATTATCTTGTACCCTGATGCTTCTAATCAGAAGAACTAATAAGAGTCATGAGGTTGTCCCCTCTAATTGTAAAGGTGGATCATTAGCACCCTAGTGTGGTTACTTGAGCCTACATGTGTAACTCAAGCCTACATGATTAACTCGATCCTACATGTCGAATGAGTTAATTGAAGTGAACGAATGAATATAAATAGAGGTGTAGCTCTCCTCATTTGAGCACACACTCTCACCTGTGTAGCACATTAGTGGAGAAGAGAAGTAGCTGGAGAAGGAGGAGGATCAAGCTTTGATCTCCTTGCTGGTTTTATCTTTTATCCTTTTGCGGACATCTATATTGAGGAAGATTTTGATGGGTTTTTCCCTTTAGGGTTTTCCCAAGATAAATCTCTGTGTTCCTTTTGTATGGTTGTGCCTGTCTATCTTTCAGTGATCCTATTTATATGATTTTGTTATGAAAATGAAATGAAATACTGATGTCTTAGTTAAGAATATGAAAATTTAACAGAACCAATATTGGCACGATAAAACGTCGGGGGTCGGATCCTCTCTAGGCATCGGATAGTTAGTGAGCTACTTAGCCGCAATGACGAAAGTTAAAAGGTCAAGAAAACCTCCAGACTAGTCAACATCGGAGAAACAAAGAATAAAAAATTGGTGAAAAGACAAACAGTCCGACGGGAAGTTAGCTTATTTGGGGGCCGCAACAACAGACCTCAATCAGCCTTCGAGCTCCGATCCAAGTCAAAACACTTTCCAAAAAATTGCAAAGCAAGGTATTTTTCAAAATAGAACCCGAGTTTAGTGAAAGAATTTAATTATCAGCACCATGTCTAACTAACTTCCAAAAGAATGGCAACTGAAAAACCAACTTTAAATTTCGAAGATAAAACATCGTAAAACCAGCTGAGCCTTATAGTCCACAACATGCACAGACCCAAACGAAATCCCAAATAGCAAGAAAAACTGGCCTCAAACAATCCAAACATGTAGTGGAGTTAGAACAGATGGCCTTCAACAAAATCAACAAGAAGGGTCCAAAATTTTAAGAAATTTGGGAAAAGTTGCAGCTACAACAGGTTGCAAAGCCTTCCTCTTTGAAGTTGGAATTCTAGCCCAAGCCTTTGAGCCAAAAATCCTGAAATGGTTCAAATATGGCTTGTTCCGAATCCAAGCTTCAAAAGGAGTCATACCGTCAATCTGCTTATGAGGCACCCTATTCGAGATGTAGGATGCACAACTTATAGCCTCATCCCAAAACTTTGGTGTAAGATTATGAGCCTCCATCATGCAAGTTGCCATCTCCTTCAGTGATCTGTTCTTTCTCTCAGGAACACCATTTTGTTGTGGTTTGTAATGGATTGAATGCTGCATCTAAATACCCATATCTTTACAATATGGAATGAACTCAAACTTGAAATTCTCACCACCATTGTATGCTCTGAGGATTTTGAGTTTCCTCCCAGACTAGTTTTCAACCAAGTATCTAAAGACTTTGAAGAGGTCAAAAACTTCATACTTATGCTTTAGGGAGTAAACCCAACAATACCTAGAAAATTCATCTATGAAGGTCAATGCATATTTGGATAGACTCATGGAGATATGAGGGAATGGACCAGAAATGTCACTCTGGATTAGCTTAAGAGGTGTAGAGGCTGTCTCATGACTAGCTTTCTCATACTTGTTCTCTGGGTGCTTTCCTGGGATACAACCTTGGTAGACTCCCTTAGAAAACTTTATCTTTGGTAACCCTATGAAAGATAATTGTAGTTAAGATGGACAAATATTTCATGCCAAATATTTCTTGCTTCAGTAGCATAATCAGAAGAGAAAAGTGGTTTGAGTAGGGTAGAAAATGGGAAAACTTGTATACCTTCGAAGTGTGATCAACAACACCTTTTTCTATGAATTTACCATTCGAAATATCAGTGATTTAAACATCATCACGTGATAATATGACCTTATTTGGAGACCAAGTATGAGTCACCTGATATACTGACAAGATATTAGAGGCAAGACCTAGAACATACAACACATTATTGAACGTAGCATAGTCAAGATAAATCCTTTCCTTCACCAAACTGTCAGTGAGAGAGTCATCTCCCAAAACTATTGTTGGACCTTTCAACATGTCAAGAGAGGATAAAGCATCTTTTGTTGAAACCATATGTCTAGAATCTCCAGAGTCTATGATGAATCTAGGTGAGTTTGATGTGCCAACAACCAATGCATGTACTCTCTCTCTATCCTCTGAATTTGATCCTCCTTCCTTCTTCTTTGAGCAATCAGGAAGGGAGATGTTGTTCTTCTCCAAGAGTTGGGTCAACATGTCAATTTTATTCTTCATACAAGAGCTCTGAGGATGATATCCCTTACTTCAATATGCACACTTGCTCATTTCTCCTTTGTTCTTCTTCTTTTGGGAGTTCTTCTTGGAACCTTGGGGATCCTCTTTAGACTTTTTCTTATCTCTCTTTTGCTTAGGTGGATTTTTAGATTTTTTATTAGTTTTCAAATCCACCCTTCAATCTCCAGCAACCAAAGCTTGGTCTTTGGAAGGTTTGATTGTGCCCATCATCACCAACTTGTCTTACTCATGTGTTAGGAATTCCATGAACTCTGCAATCTCGAGAATCTTCTAGGCTTGACCTGTCAACTTGGTGGCATGGAAGGTTGAAACAAACACTGAATAGTCAGGACCAAGCTTATAGAGTATGTCCAATACTAGCTTCTCTTCATTCTTTTCGATCCCAGACTATTTCAACTGTAAAAAAAGGGCCTTAAACTTGGAAAAGTAGAGTTGTAATGATTGGAAGGTACTGGGACTCAAGGAGATCATCTCATTTTCGATTTGATGTCCTCTCATCTCATATTTATTTCCAAAAAAATATTCTATTTTTTCCCACACTTCATTAGGTGATGCCGATCCACCAAGATGGAAGAGGAGGTCTCTTGAAATGCTCACACACAAAAGACCATAAGCCTCATCCCTCATGTTGTGCCATTTAATTTTCTTTGCAGCTGCATTAGGTTCTGCCTTAGTTTCCATAGTAACCCTATAGATAAATTTTTCTCTCAACAATATCTCCATCTCATATTTGCACTCAAATACATTGAATGGATTCAATATGATCTTGTGAGATTGGTCCATAGCTCACAAACTATGCCCTCCAGTCAGCAAAATGCTCTCCCAGTCAATGACGTAAAACCTATAATATCAATTTGGAAGGGTATAAATTGATCTACAAAATATCTAATATCATGTGGAAATTGAACCCAAGAGATAGAACAATTATACTCACAAAATTGCTAATCAAACATGCAAAATTAACACCAAAGGAGATTGAAATTGGAGCATAACACTAATATGTATTGAGTAAGTGTAAAATAGATAAATTTATGAAGTAATAGGCTTATGTAATATATAATTACATGATAGAATAAAATGCATAAATATTCCATTCGAAATAGTAAAAAAACAGGCTTACCAAAACTAGTCAAATCCCCCATAGGTGCATAAAGCAGTTTCTGAATCTAGGTAGATGCTCATGAATTGGATAAGTCAAGTGGGAAAGATAAAAAGGGATGGAAAGGAAACTTATACATGCTTTTATTTGGATAAAGGGAGGGAGGATTATGTGGGAAAAAAATAAGGCAACTACACCTAGTCTAGCTTTTCCTTTTTCCTTAATTCAGAAATAAAACAAGGCAGCTTTTCAGAAAAAAGTAGATATGTGCATTAGAGAATATGGAATAAAGAAAAAAATGCTAAATTGGGTTTCCAATATGTTTCCCAAGCCCTCCATGACTCCATTTTAGCATGTGTTTACTTCTAGTACATGTAGAAGGAAACTAGCATAGAATGGAATCTAGGAAACTAGGTAATAAGACAAAAATAATTAAATTAATGTCTAATGTAGGTAAATATGGGTTGATTATTCTAACACCCAATATTAATGCTAAATATCCCCTTTAAAGGGCATGTGTAGTGGTTTAAGACTGGTTTATATTACACTTTTGTCCCATTATCATGGTTAAGACCCCGAGACCCATCCTTAGTGAATAAAACCTAATAATGATGCCCATATCCCACTAAAAGCCAAATATTCCATCTATAAGGCATGCATGTTGATTTGACGACTCATTTTATTCTATTCCATGACTATATTCAATGTCTAGAGACCCATCCCTCCCATCGAAAACACTATAATGGCACCCTTATCTCATTATAATACCATTTACACTCCCAAAATTCCATCCAAATGGTCTATGGGGTGGCTCATGGCCCAATATTACCTTGGTTAAGAGGGGGGGAGTCAAAGGATGGAGATGAAGGTGTAGAGGGAATCATGGGAGGGAGGGATGGGTAGGGGATATATATGGGGGGGTGAAGGGAGGATAAATATAAGGGGAAGAGAGGGATGGGTAGGGAAGAGATATGAGGGGGGACTGGAGGGAGGACAAATATAAAGGGAAGGGATTGGTGGGAGGGGAATAAATATAAGCGGGATAGAGGGACCTAGGGTCTTAGAGATTGTCAAGGGATGAAACCTATAATTTAGGCCCTAAATAAAGGTTCCAGGTATCTAGGACCACCAATAACACATTAAACCACCATATGTTACCTATTAATGCCATTCCTAGCTTTGTGTGGGAGAATTTACACCATTAGGCTATTTTAATCAATAAGAATAGGTTTAGATACCCTTGACATGGTTGAGCAATCAACAAACCCAGGTTGTGGAGACTAAATGAATCTTATAGGGATCCATGAGAAAGAATAATTTATGAATCCACACACATGACCTATCTAAGGGGTCTTTGGCCTTACATTAGGGATGTGCGAGAAATATCCCATTTTTTTCTAGTAGTTATGGGTCTTTTGGCCTTATGCATGGAAACAAGATGAAACCCAATCCTTTGGACCTAAATGAATCCCTTAGTCATTGAAGGTCAATAAGGACACTTCAAAATACCATGGAGGACCTATTGATGGTATCCCTACCCAAAAATGGGGATAATCATGCCATCGAGAGTTTTAAATAGTAGACATGGTTTTGAAGGCCTTATAAATGGTTGACAAAGTAAACCCAAGCATTTGCCAATAAAGAATATTATATCCATCAAAGGCCTAATATTATACCTCCAATCCCCTCACGTGACTTACAAGCAGTAGGTATGGGTTGTGTTTCCTTGGACATTATTGGGGGGGGGGGGTAAACATTGGGATTGGAACCTAAAAAATATTCTAGGAATCCATGATCGTGAAAAACACCTCAAATGACTAACCATGACCTCTTTATGTTACTCTTTCTTCCAAGTGGTGACATGGATGTCGTTAGAAGGTTTTGGATATTAGATATGAATCCATGGGTCTTGGACATTGTTAAGCTAGGAAAACCAGGCCTTGTAACATAAAGAAAACTTCTTAGAATATAGTTTTAAGAATGAAATTGGATCCACCATACATGACCTCATGAGCATATTCATATCCTCCATGTGAGGTAATTAGAAATAATACGATGTTTTGAGAACTACATATGGATATCAAGGTCTGGTACATAGTTGTGGGAGAAACCCTAAGATGTAAGCCCTAAATTAATGTTATATGAATCTTGCCCAAAGAATGATTCCCTGAATGAAAAAAATCATGTCTTAAGAAGATATTTGGACTCAAAGTGGGAATATTAGTATGATTATGAGTTATCAAGCAGAATGTATACATCGTGGAGTGTCAACATAGTCGAGAGATGACACCTTGGCCTTAGGCCCTAAAATATTCTTTTGTGTGTCAACGGACAAAAATAATGCTTCAAAACAACATAAATGATCTCTCAATACATATCCTCATAGTGGATGTGTTGGTACAATTACGAATATTTTAGAGCTAGATATGATTTTGGATCCTTAGAGAAAGGTTAGGCAATAAGACTCAATCATTAAGTCTAAAAAGAAGCTTCTATGACTTAAGCAACATGGACAAGTGCCATGAACAAGCACCTTCAACCTCCAATAATCTAACCTCATTATCCGTAGCCATTCAGAAATTTTAGGCTAAACATTGTCCTTTTGCCACACTAAAATACTTTGGAGGGGACAATAATTACCATGATCTTTTTTTTTAGATGGGGTTTCTCCCAAAGCCTATACACTAACTTCGTTATGTATTTTTTACTTGCGTACCAAGCTACTAAAGATAAATGCATATGTGATATGAATTGCATATGCGATATGTATAACACTAAAATGCATATGCGTTATAACACATGTGTTTTTAAAAAATTTAAAAAATCAGCGGGAACAAGGCTTGGTATTATGTTTGGAAATAGCTTTGGACTATTGAACCTATTCGCTAGGAGAAATAAACCAATGCTATTTCCTATATTTTAGAACTCTATCAATATGCTCAGTTTTGATTGCATGTTTTTCTCTGACAAAGACAATATTTTTTATGAAAATTTAGAATATTGTAGAATACGATCTTATGATTCTAAATATGTAATTTTTTTCTTAAAATGTATGTTTTATTTATTTATTATTATTTTTCTAAATGACACATGTCAGCTTTAAAAAATAGATACAGTGATTTTTTTTTTATAATTTTTATTGCCTTCACCATTTCCCAATAAAACTATATGGTCCACTAGAAGAGAGCGAGATCCACAATCTTATAAAAATAGAAATCAAGGATTTCATTAATTATCACCCCTAAAGAGTTGCACCCACACAGAACGTTTTCATTTCAATATTTTCTAACTTCAATAATTGAATTTGATGAAATTTTTTGAATAAATAGTGTTCCACTAGGCCCATATGTTCTTTATATGTCTGCAAGATTTTATCCAAATTTGGCATCATTTTTGAAAACCCAACTTAATGGAAACTAATTTGATAATCATTTACACACATTTTTTCTTCATAAATGTTATGTATTATGAGATCTGATTCAATTACCTATATTTTGTCTTTTTACTTCATCTTCAAATACATTAGGGAAGTACCCCTAATTGTCACCTGAAGTCAGAGGTTCCAAGTTTTTTCAGTAATGCGTGGCATCTAAAGTGTCTTTAAAGGAGTCCATGATTGTGCATCAACCCATGTTACAATGTATACTCCTCATGGTGTATTGGATTCGTTTTTGAAAATTTGGGGACAAGCGTGAATGCTCTGGAATGTGGGAAAATACTTGGTTGATTGTGGAAACTTCGGGTAAGCCCATGTAGAAAGGGACTTTACCCAACACTTGGTCATTCACAGTGTTCCAAGGTGCCTCTATTCTGAAGTTGTAACTGAACTCCCTATTGGGATTCAGAAAGGTTTGCGGAAAGAGATGATAGTAATTTTTTAGTTCTTAGCCTATAGGTTGGCTTAGGGGTTCTCAGCCCATACGGGAATTTTGTATGAAGGCACGACTGTGTAGATTTTTACTCTATGTTGGATGAATGTAATGGTATTTTGTTTAACCTATTCAGCTCTATGTTTTTGCTATGAGCACCATGTTTTTAGTTTCTAACAGCGGAAAGTATAAGTTTCTCAATGCCATTTCTTTACAATGGCACTACAAGACTACCATTTCAATATTCGTGGGTTGACCATGGAAATATCATTCGGTGTTAACCCTTTCTGCTATTTATGTAAATGATTCATCATTTTAAATGGTTGTTACCCTGTCAAACTATTTATTTGGTTTTAGTTTAGGTATTTTACCTCTGTTAATTAATGACAAAGGCAGATCCCTTGCTTTGTAATTGATTTAGTTTTTGTGGGAAAATTTTGTGTCTATGTTTTCTAAGAAATCGTTGTAGTTTTTAATTACTTGAATTATGTTTGCTGCTAAGGAAAACGTTAGCTCTGTTTACATGTTTGATGTAATATTTTGGTTTTTTTAATGGCGGTCATAATGGTGGGGCCCAAGCTTTTCTAAATAGCACAACCTATGTGTATGTAGGGTTTATATTTTAATTCATGTATGTACAGGATTATGGTAATTTGTTTAATGGATTCAATAGTGGTCGTATTGTTTTTATGGTTGTTTATTTGTATAACACATTATCTCTCCGAACTGAGGCTTCACATAAACCGATATTGGGTTTCGATCATTGGATGGTGGTTTGATGTTTATGAGTTGTTGATTTGTTAAGCATTGTTAATATCATTTTTAGTTAATATTGATAAGCTAGAGGTTATGGGTTTTGAACTTGGGCTGCGATAGTTAATGGACTGTGTTATTGTTTATCATTTATTTAATGATATGTATAGGTTTTAGATCGATAAGATATAGATTATTTTGTTTATTCATTTAATACTTGTTAACATTCTTAGGTGGATCATATAAGATTTCAACTCGGAATTCGATATTCGATTTATGGTTTTGTTTGTAGTATAATTTATTTACTATTTGCAAAGGTAGTGTAGGTTGGAGAATTGTAGTGGAAGTCATCCAATTTTTAACATGATTCAATGCTTGGAAAATGTATAATGCTTAATTCTTTATTGGGTATAAGTTTTGGGTTTAATAATGTAAACATTATTCCGCTCGAATCATCGATAGCATCTCGCGCTTTGTATTAGGAATTATGATAATTTTGTTGGTGATTTAGTTTTTTTATTATGTTAATTATCTTTGGTAAATTAATTGTTATTATTGTATGTAGATAGCTTATATGTATTGGCACTCTTCGTTGCTGGAAAATGTAATATGCCAACATTTGTATGTTAGTTTATGTGTGTGAGTTGTTTAAGGGATTTGATCCCTATTTTAAGTTTATAAATATATTTAATATTTGGTTTCTATAAACATAGTATATTTAATATTTGGTTTAATTACTTAAGGTCATAGAACTTTCCAAATTCCATGTAAATTATTTCCAAGAGTTCTATGTTGTTCTTACTCTGTTTTTAAATGAGTGCTCTGCTGTGTTGTAGGGTTTAATTTTAGTTTTGTTTTGAGAGACGTCTGGTTGTAAAAATAATTTAGAGAATTGCAATGTCCCTAAAATCCATAAATAAATAAAAAATTCCGTAGCCTAATAAAACTTGCTAGATGTGAAGGACATCTTTCATTTTTACTACGGAATAAAAACTTGTTTGAAGAACTAAGCCTAAGTTCTCTTTGTTGTTTCCTTTTCATGTTTTTCTTGTATGATGATGATGTCTATATGTCACTATTCTATACTTTAATGCGCTTTTAGTTTAGTTATATGTCTATCTTATTTACTGACATTGTTGATCCTTGTTTTGTTTATCTCTTACTTTCATATTACGTGTATTTAATTATTTATTTATTCATAATGAAGAGGTTGAGTTAACTCTATATGTCAAGGGGCGAAGTGTCTGGGTTTATGTCCCTTAATGCTTCACTTATAAAAGTAAGGTTCTTATGCTACAGGGTTTATTTAGTTCATTTTTATCTAATACATGTGTTCCTCATTATCTGTAGCTAACTTCTCCTATGAACCTAGGCTTGCGAACGTGAAGGAACAGAGTCCTAGCATCTACAGCTATTGCAATCTAAACAATGTAATTACTATGCTAAAAGATAAAGGAGGAAAATATTAAACTTGCACAATGATATAGGGATTAAACACAAGTCTCATCAAATATTAATAACAATAAGTCATGAAGATGGTGTAATTGGGCTAGAGAATGAGTAGTCTCTCTCTATATTCACACACAGAATGAGTAATACACTATAATGTCATGCTGCAAGCATGAATGAAAAAGCAATTCAAATTCCCAAGGAGGTAATTTGAATTGAATGAGTGAGTCTGTCTTAACTGAATATAAGTCACAGTCAACACTCAAGTTAACCACTGATCAAAACCCTAATTGACTCAACTGAGCCCTAACTAATGTCGAAGTGCAATAAATGACTGATTCTTAACTAAAAGAGATCAGACAAATGTCACATCAAGCCAACCATAAAGTGGTAGTGCTTCAATGACTCCAAAATGAGTGTGTAAGGTGGTAAATGTCTCCAACAGAAAAAGGCTCCTAATCCTAACTCATCCTTTGGAACTATGGTATAGTGGGTTATACCTTGGATAACACTGTGTGCATGTTTTCAAAAATATGTTTTGAGGGGTTAACAAATATAGTGTATTGAAACTATCATAAGAGGGCTTTAAAATAAAGCATAAACCCATGCAATTCACAACTATGGAAGGGTTTAGGACTATGGACAAAAAAAATACTATGGAAATGGGTTCTAATGCGATGGTAAGGAGTGTGAAGCGGCATGATTGTGGGTTTTCATTTGGATGAAGGTGGTAGCTAGGTCGGTACATTGAATACTCCTCATTTTGTGTGGGCTCCATGTCTTATGCATTTATATAGGGTTTCCCTCATCATTCCTTTGGTCTTTGTTTGTTTTTGGAAGGAGGTCTCATGCTCTAGATGGGAGTACCACTTACCATGGAGAGGTTACAATTTGTTCCTCAAATGTTTGATAGGTATGCTAAAGCTCGGTATGATTTCACCTTTTGATTTTGGTTTGGTTTTAGTGTCCATGCATACTTCTAAATCATGATTTGTTTTTGTTGTTTGCAGGTGTAGGTAGCATGGGTAATATGTTTTTACAAGGCATATATTTGGGTTAACTATGCAACCATCCCAAGTAAGCCCCACATATAGCGAAAGGGCCTATACTAAATGTTGAACTTGCTACACTATTATATGGTTTCGATTCTTGGTCTAGGAAATGTTTGGTTTGTGGCGCTTAAGCTATTCACTATTATTTTTGGGTTTTGGGTTTCATTCAAATTGTTTGGGAACTGTTTAAATGCGACTGTGTAAACAAATTTTTTATGGCTTAATGTAAATGTTATGTTTAAACTTTTAATACAGACTCGACTCTATGGTTTTGGTTTACCATTAGCTATGTAATGGAATTTTTGGTTTTAAATAAATCTTACTCGGTATTCATTTTGTTTAATATGGCTCTATAATTTTGTATGTGTTTCTAAATGCTAAGAGTGTCATTGCTTTGCAATGGAACTTACGATGGCATGGTTTTGATCATTGATATGGACTGTGAATTTGTTGTTTTTTTAGTTAATTCATTGATTGATATGGATGTAGCTCTCTTGATTTAAATGATTTATTTTTTATGTGAAAATGCCTAGCTATGTATTTAAGTTTATATGTGGTGAATTGATAAATTTATGGGAAGCCGTAATGGCTAAACCCTGTGTGAATAATGCAGCCTTTGTAATGTCTTGAATAGTTTTAACTTTCACTTGTAGGATTCCATACTGGGTTTGGTTTATTTTAAATCCTCCGTCATGACATCTATGTGATTCGAATCTGTCTCGAATGCTTAGTCGGGTTTAATTGTTTTAACATTTTGTAGTTTAATTGTTTTTAAAATGTTGTGATTATATAGTTAGGGTTTCAATGGATTTGACCTTCGATCATGTGGATACCTTTATGTGATAATGGTTTTAACATTTGTTTCATTAATATGTTTAAACAAATGGTCTAAGTGGTCATTTATCGTTTTATTCTTTTAAATCCAACAAAATGATTCGTAAGGGAATGAGACTCTATTTGTTTTTGGATTTTATTTGTTTACAGTAATTTATTTAGACATGGTTGTATTCATAGATTTGGTTTCGAAAAGGAAAGAACCAACAACCAATCCTTAACAGGATTTGATTTCTAGGAAGTGATAAATATTTTTTATAAGTGTTGGAATTTAATAGTATAACCTAAAATCGTGAATAGGCTCTCGACCTTCATGTATTGAGGTTATATTAATTTGATATCTTCGATAATTGTTTTATAGATTTGTTTACACCATATTTATAATATTGTGTTTTTTTAACTTTAATATTTTATGGTTTTTATGTAGATAAGATATTTGGAAAGATAGGTCTGAGTTTCACTGGCAAATGAAATGTTCCAGCACTTCGTTTAGTTTATAGTTTTGATTTCAATTAGAATTCATTCGAATCCTGGTGGGAATGTTTGTAAACATGTTTGTAATTTTATTATGTCAAATATTTATTTTAATGTTTGTGCAGAGTTTAAATGATGAATAGCTTAAGAAACAATGAGTTTTGTTTATCATTAGGTTTAATTAATTAGTCTTGTATATCTCTGATTTATTTTGCAATGTGATCTAGGATGGAACTTACTTTGTATCATTAACTAACAGCTAGGATTTGAATCTGGATTACAAAATCTAACATGAATTTCTAAACTAATTACATGTAAATCTATTAATTGTTTAACCGTAGATTTCTATTTAAGAATTTAAATGTTGAGTTTCACTTTAAACAATGAAATGACCTGAAGCATATAAACAACTCGAAAAAAATAAATCTTGCAGAAATTTAATTTAGAGCTTAAATATTATAAGTATAACTTGAAAATATAATCAACATACTAGGAAAAGTGAAAACCTCATACCTGCAAATTTTCATCTTGTTTTAATGGATATGAACCCTGCACACTTAAAAACAAAGAATTAACAAAACCCTAATTACTTATGACATGTAGATCTGTTTAACCGGATAACCTTGGAACCACCATGTTCCTCCCAACCATGACCTAGAACTGTTCCTAGTTCTAATCTGGATCCCCTCAAGGTGGCTCCAACATGCAAGTATTCTAGAGCTCCTAAAGGAGAGGCTTCTCTTAATTGGAATATGAGGCTCTTTATAAGATTGCTTGGATTTTTTGGAAATGCTCTCCAAAATGATTTAGGAATAATGATCAAATCTATAAGCCTTCCCTTGGATTGGGTCTTTATAGACAATCTTTAGGAAAAGGGCAGTGGTTTTAATACTTCACTTAGATCAAGAATCCATTATTTTCTTGAAAATAATCTTTAACTAATTTATGTGCATTTAATAATTATTTTTATTAACATAGGAACTCTTTCACTATTTCCTAATTTGACTTTTTAGGATCAAATATTTATTTAATCATTTTAGTAAATAATAAATACATAGACACTTTATACTTATCCTTATTTATTTATATTTAATATATATAATTATTATTTTATTAATAATATATATGAACTATATATATTATAGTTAACATTTATTTATGCATTATATAACATGATCTCATTTACTTGATGCTTTCCTTAGCTTCTATTTTTTCTTTTATCAAGGCCTTAGGTAGGGTTGGCCAACTAAGTAAGGAAGCTCTAGATCCTCCTTGCATGTTGGATTACCTCGTATATTATGGTAGTTATTTAGCATTTGATGAGAAGTATATTCAAAATTTTATTTAATCAACTTAAAAATAAGTAAGATAAAGGTCGGTGATATTCAGAGTTGTTCTCACTCAACAATTCTTAATTTCAGTAATTCCTAGCGCTATTCAAAGCCCAAGCTAAATGCTAAAAACTAGGAGCTACACTTAGTGAAATTCCAGAGCCTCTTGCTCAACACTAATTCTAGGATGTAGTTGTATAATACACCTAAGGATACAATGGCCAAGGATCCGATGATTTAGAGCTTATTCTCAACATGAATTTGGAATTCTTTCGGGCTTATGCCCAACACTTCAAATATTATAATTCATGTGCTCCATAGCTTATGCTCAACACAAAATATCATAACTCATGTTCTCCAGAGCTTACACTCAACACAAAATTTCATAAATCATGTGTTCTAGAGTCTATTCTCAACACAAAATCTCATCACTCAAGTGCTTCAGAGTTTATTCCCAACACATGATAGAACACAATCATGTAATCCGTCTTCTGCACATTTCATTACAATAATCATCTCAGCATATGCACTAAGGTAAATCACATGATACATCCATTTCATCGTATTGCGACAATAATCTTTGTCCATCACGGTCCATGCCTGACATATACTATCACATACATGGTAATAAAACATATGCGTTGTCTTATGCTCAATAAATCTAACTAATCATCATAACTCATGTGGAGTGGGGCCTTACGCCCAATATACAAACATAAACATCAAAGTAACTCATGTGCAATGCGACTCATGCCCATCATAGTTAAGCTAAAAATTTGAGATATTACATCCCTCCCAGCATAGAACAACATTGTCCTGGTGCTCTAGGGACTACAAATGAAGTCAGGAAATAAGGCAAGGTAAGCCTCTCTCATAGTGGCTTCCTTCTCCCAAGTGGCCTCATCAGCTTTAAATTGATTCCATTACACTTTCATTTGAACTATGGTGCACTTCCTGAGCTGTACTTATGTTTTTTCTAGAATATGAAGGGGTACGGGTACAAACTCCCCTTCAAGTTCCACCTATAACAAGTACCAATCAACAAGATTTTTAGTATCATGTACATATTTCTTTAATAAAGATGCATGGAAAACATTATGAAGCTTTCTATGAGCAGTTAGAGTTAATTCATATACCAGTAGACCTCTCTTGGCAAGTATCTCAAAGGGTTCGCAAAATCTTGGTGCCAACTTTCTGCATCTTCCCAAGCTCAATGAGCTTCTTTTCACTTTTAATTTTAAGTAAACATGTTCTTTGATCTGATAATATGTATCTTTTTTTTTTATCTGCATAACTCTTTTGGAGTTCATGCGCTTATTTAACTTTTTTTTGTACTTTGGTGACTAGTTGTTCTAGGTCCTTTAGTAAGTACGGCCCTAACATGAACTAGTCCACCAAGCTATCCCAAGTAACCAATGTTCTACACTTCCATCCATAGAGTACCTCAAAGGGACTCATCTTGAAGGAGGTCCGATGTCCATTGTTATATGCAAGCTCTACGAGGTAAATATAATCCTCCCACTTGGTGGGATTGTTCGAAACATACATTCTAAGCATGTCTTCAAAAATATGGTTTACCTGTTTTGTCTGTATTTCTATCTTTGGGTAGGAAGAAGTACTAAAATTTAAATGTGTCTATAAACTAGAGAATAAATATCTCCAAAAATTACCAAAAATATTGATTTCTTGATCCGAGATGATTTCCTTGAGTATCCTATGGAATCTGAATATCTCGTTTCAGAATATGTTGACAATGTCAACTTCCTTGTAGGTTGACTTAACTGGGATAAAGTGTGTCGCTTTAGATAAATTGTTAACCACTATAAATATGGAATCATTTTACTTTTTTATCTTTGGTAGCCCGGTAATAAAATCCATAGTAAGGACCTCCCACTTCCATTGTGAAACAGGTAACGATTATAGTAATCTTCAATGATGCAGGTACTCAACTTTGTCTAGATGACGTTCTTGACATTTTGTAATGAATAAAACTATGTCATCCTTTAACTTAGGCCATAAAAAGTGTTTCTTTACTGCTGATATCATCTTTTGATATCCTGAATGCCCTCAGTATGGATTCCAATGGAAATATTTTAGGATGTTGGACCTAATGTCCCCTCCTTCGAGAACATATAGTATCTCTTTGGACCACAATACTCCCGTCTCATCCAACTTATACTCTTTTTGATGTTGAAAAAACCTGTCCTCTTGAATCCTCTTGAGGATTTCAACATAGAAACAATGAACTTTGTTTGTCATTCTAATTCTATCGTGTAAATATGAATCCATGTGGATTAAGGTTACCTGATATAATATGTGATCTTGTTGACTTAACGAATTGGAAATTTTATTCTCCTTTCCATTTATATGCTTTAATTCGAAATGGTACTCGCTAAGGAAGGCCAACCATCTGCCCTGCCTTGTATTTAGGATGGGAAAAAATACTTCACAATCATGTTGTCTATAATTGTAAGAAAATTCTTCCCCATGAGGTAGTTCCTCCACATCTTCAAGGCGTGGATAATGGCTTCTAGCTCAAGATCGTGGGTGGGATAATTTTGTTTGTGTTCCTTTAATTTCCATGACTCATAAAAAATCCTGCAATCATTCTACATGAGGTATTCTCTAAGTCCATGCTTGCTCGCATCTGCGTAAACAAGGAAATCACTATCGAGATATGTAATTTGTAGTATCGATGTAGTAATCAAAATCTCCTTAAGCATTTGAAATATTTCCTTGAACTTGGTTGTCCAAAAACTTTTGTTTTCATTCTTTTATAAGGCAGTCATGGGACAAGAAACCCTTTAAACATTCTCTATGAAATTCCAATAGTAACCTACTAATCCCAAAAATGACCTAATGTTTGTGACACAAGCAGGGGTAGGCCAATCCTCTATGGATTTAATCTTTTCTGGGTCAACGGTTATTCCCTTCTCAGAAATAATGTGACCTATCTATTGTATTTGTGGTTTGTTAAAATCACACTTACCAAACTTAGTATAAAGTTGGTTTTGTCGTAACACCCATAATACTATGCGGAGATGATCTTGATGTTCTTCTTTACTCTTCGAGTAAACTAGTATGTTGTCTGTAAAGACAAATACAAACTTATTTAGGTATTTATTAAGATATTGTTCATCATACACATAAAACATTATGGTGCATTGGTTACCCCAAAAGGAATTAATACAAAATCATTAGAGGAAATTTCAACTCAAAATGGGCCTCCTAAAAAAAATTAATAAAATGATAGTTAAAATAATAAAATAATATTTATTAATTTTGGAGGAAGAAAAGAAAAAAACTGCTTTTTTGTTTGTATTTCGACATATCTCCCCGTGTTTTTAGTCAAATTTTTATTGGGAGAGCTCGTTGGATGCGGAATCAAATTCCGCATCCAACGAGTACCCACTCGGAATACTTTTGATGGACTGCGCTACCCCAAAAAAAAAATACCTAAAAAAAATGTGATGATGATGTCGTCATCACATTTTTTTAGGTATTTCTTCTTTTGGGGGTAGCGGGTTTCTTAAAAAGTATGCCAAGTGGGTACTCGTTGGATTCAGAATTTGATTCTACATCCAACGAGCTCTCCTGATCAACATTTCAGTAAAAACACGGGGAGATATGTCGAAAATACAAACAAAAAAAGTAGTTTTTTTATGATACCTATCCCCAAATTTATATTAAAAAATTGTTGAAGACCTATACGGTATTTCAAATTTAAATCAATTTCATTGGCTAACACATGATGACATGGAATTTGAGTTAAAGTTAAAAGGTCCATTTTGAGTTGAAATTTCCTCTAATGTGTAATGGTCGTATCGTGTTTGAAAGGTTGTTTTATGTATATCTTCATCGCATATCTGTACCTGATGGGATCCGAACCGCAGGTTGATATTTCATAAGATAATTTCTCCTCTGAATTAATCAAACAAGACATCAATCCTATGGAGTGGGTAACGGTTCTTGATTGAGATATTGTTAATTTGGTGGTAGTTGATGCATATTCTCATCGTACCTTCCTTCTTCTTTACAAAAAGTATAGGTTCTCCTCAAGGGGACACACTCGGTCGGATATAACCCTTCTCAATCAACTCTTGTAAATGAAACTTGAGCTCTCCCAACTCTTATACGATCATGCGATATGGGGCTTTCAAAGGCAAAATTAACCCTAGTGTCAGGTCTATGGAAAAATTTAAGTCCTGTTTTGGTGGAAATGTCGGTACTTTGTCCAAAAATATGTTCTTAAAGTACACGAGAACTGGAAAGCCGTCAATGTGTTTTTCTCTCTACGCTTCCATATCCTAAATGTTTACTGCAAATAGTTTGCATCCCTTCCTTATACAGTTATTCTCTTGTAAGGGAGATATTTTTCTAATAGAAACCTTCTTAGGTATGCCTTTAATCTTTGTTTGATTCCCCTCACTATCTACGCATAAGATTGAATTTTTTAGACTATCGATCATGCCATGATGCTGTTCCAACTGGTCCATGCTGATAAGTGCATCGTAAAATCCTAAGGGTAAGATATTCAAATCTACATTAGTGGGAAAACCGTTCAATTGTACCTTCTAGTCTGTCATTATTTTCAAGACCTTTCTTTTTGTACCAGTGGTAAATTGTACCAGCCATGGTTTCTCATCTTTTATTTGTCTAGTTTACATGTTTCAACAATCTTGGGTGATAAATAACTTCAAAAAGCATCGAGATCAATAAAAATTGAAATAGAAGTGTTTGAAACCTTACCTTCTATTTTTACCATAGTGGCCTAATGGTATTCCTGTTGTCCATCAAGTAATCCATAGATCCTCTGTGTGTTAGCCATGTCCTCTACCGTTTGGTCTTCCTGTAGATTGTGTAATACTCCAGTAGTATTCTTTGGACAATCTCTGGCATAATGGGGTCCTTGGCATTCCCAGCAACTAACTTGCAGCAAGGCAGCCTTGGATCCTCCATTTTTTCCTTATCGATTTGTATTTGGTGTAGTCACATTTGGTTGTTTACTTATCTTGTTGAATTTTCTGTTGGCTGGAAAACTGTTTTTCTCTTTTCTATAGGGTGGTGTTTTAAAACCAGGTTTGCGGTTTTCTGAGAAGTTCGTAGACCTATCTCAACTTCTTTTTATGTTTTCCTTCCTAAACCATCCATTCTCATAGCATATTCTAGGTTTGTGTCAGGTAGTGTCCAAAGTTTTGGGCATGTCAAACTGAATTCTCTCTCGAAAATTGGGAGGAAGACATCCAAAAAAATGTTGTATCTTCAATTTTTGTCCTTTATGTAACACATGTAATGTAACAGATCTCATTAGAGGAAATTTCAACTCAAAATGGGCCTCCTAAACAAAATTAATAAAATAATAGTTAAAATAATAAAATAATATATATTAATTTTGGAGGAAGAAAATAAAAAAACTACTTTTTTGTTTGTATTTTCGACATATATCCCCATTTTTTTACTCAAATTCTGATCGAGAGAGCTCGTTGGTTGTTGAATTAGATTCCACATCCAATGATTACGCACTCAGCACACTTCTGACGGACCCCGCTATCCCAAAAACAAGAAATGCCTGAAAAAATGTGATGATGATGTCATCATCAGATTTTTTCAGGAGTTTCTTCTTTTTAGGGTAGCATGGTCCATTAGAAGTATGCCGAGTGCATACTCATTGGATACAGAATTTAATTCTGCAACGAATGAGCTCTCTCGATCGGAATTTGAATAAAAACACGGGGAGATATGTCGAAAATACAAACAAAAAAAGTTGTTTTTCTATGATACCTATCCCCAAATTTATATTAAAAAAATGTTTAAGACCTATACGGTAGTTCAAATTTAAAGCAATTTCATTGGATAACAGATGATGACATGGAACTTGAATTACAGTTAAAAGGCCCATTTTCAGTTGAAATTTCCTCTAATGAAAAATCCGTTAATGAAAGCATCCATGGTGATGGAGTAGATCTTTAATTCATGAAATTATTTTACTTCATCCTTTATGGTATGCTTTAGGTCTCTCCACCTCCTATGTGATTTTCCATTTAAATTATAGCTGGTTAGATGGGATTTCATTTCACTAGAGTAGTTGTGTATTCCAAAGTATTTTATCATACCTAGAATCCATTCTTCATCCTTCTCCCCGGTATTCATCTCTCCTTCACAGGTTGGGGCTTTTTTTTCAAAATTGTCCTTGGAGTTTGTCATCATTTTTGTGCCTATTTCTCTTAGGAGAGAGTGAATTATCACTTGAAATACTATGATAATCTCTTTATAGAAGCTCATGTCTGTGCTCTTATTTTTCCTTGAATCCTCACTTTTTTGCGATGATTATTTTCTTTAGTTTTATTGGCTGAATGGGTAGGATTTGAATGAGGGATTCCTCCCATCATGTTCCGAAGTAAAGCTTAATTGATTGATTGCTGCTATTTTATTTCATTCATATTGTCATATTTGAAGATTTGTAAGTCTGCTTGCAGACTCTGTATGGTTTTCATTATATAAAAATCTAATTCTAACACAACTTCTTCTTCTTGTGTTGGGGAATTCAGATTTCCTTGTGGTTTGTAGTCTTATTTTGTATTCATGATTTGGATTGTTCTTCAAATCCTGCAATTAAAACATTTAGTAACAAATAATTTTTTCTTAGTTAATGAAATTTCAAATATAGTTTTGAAATGTTTATTTCTGCAATGATAGTTTGGTAGCTCCCATTAGGTATTTTAGTGTTTGAATATGGACTCTAATACCACTTGTAATGTCCCTAAAATCCATAAATAAATAAATAAATCCATAGGCTATTAAAACTTGCTATATCTTTAGGACATATTTCATTTTTACTGCAGAATAAAAACTTGTTTGAAGAACTAAGCATAAGTTCTATTTGTTGTTTCCTTTTGGTGTTTTTTTTGTATGATGATGATGTCTATATGTCACTATTCTATACTTCGATGCACTTATATTTTACTTATATGTATATCTTATTAATTGATGTTGTTGATCCTTATTTTTTTATGTATTAATTTCATATTACGTGTATTTAATTATTTATTTGTTCATAATGAAGAGTCTGACTTAACTCAGTATGTCAACGGCTAGAGTGGCGGGGTTTCTGCCCCTTAATGCTTCACATGGAATGGTAATGTTCCTATTCTACAAGGTTTACCTTGTTCGTTTTGAAATAATACATGTGTTCCTAATTATCTGCAGGTGACTTGACCTATGAACCTAGGCTTGTGGACATGATGAAACAAAGTCCTAGCATCTACAACTACTGGAACATAAACAATGGTATTCCTATGCTCAAAGATAAAGGAGGAAAAAGGGTCCTAATCCTAACAAATACATTGTAACTATGGTATAGGGAGTTATACCCTAGATAATACTATGTCCATGTTTTTAAAACTATGTGTTGAGGGTTTAACAAATATAGTGTATTGAAACTATAATAAGAGGGATTTAAACTAAAGCATAAACCCATGCAATTGACAACTAAGGAAGTGTTTATGACTATGGCCAAAACATATAATATGGAAATGGGTTTTAATACGATGGTAAGGAGTGTGAAGCCAAACTATAGGCTTGTGGGTTTTTATTTGGATGAAGATGGAGGTGAGTTTAGCACATTGAATACTCCTCGTTTTGCATCGACTACTAGCCGTATGCACTTCTCTAGGGTTTTGTTGGTCATTAGTTTGGTATTTGTTTTGTTTGGGAAGGATTTATCATGCTCCAGATGGGAGATGTGCATACCATGGAGAGATTACAGGTTTTTCCTGCAACATTTGAAAGGTATGCTAAGGCTTGGTATGATCTCACCTTTTGATTTTTGTTTGGTTTTATAGTCATTGCATACTTCTAAATCATGCTTTGTTTTCGTTGTTTGCAGGTTTAGGTAGTGTGGTTACCCTGCATTCACAGGGAAGAGCTTTGGGTTGACTACGCAACCATACCGGGTAATCCCCTCATATAACGAAAGGGAATCTACCCAATGTTTAACTTGATACACTATTATATGGTTTCGATTCTAAGTATGAGAAATGTTTGGTATGTGGTGCTTAGGCTATTCACTATTTGTTTTGGTTTTGGGGGTTCTTTTAAATCATTTGGGAATTTCCTAAATGTGACTATGTAAACGCCTTTTGTATGGATCTGTGATGTAAATGTGATGTTTAAATTTTTAATAGAGACTCAGCTCTATGTTTCTGGTTTAGTATTAGCTATGCAATGGAATTTTTAGTTTTAAATAAATATTACTAGGTTTTCATTGTGTTTAATATGGCTCTGTAATTTTGTATCCGTTTCTAAATGCTAACAATCACATTGATCTGCAATGACACTTATGATTCCATGATTTAGATAATTGATATGAACTATTGAATTGTGTTTTTTTTAGTTGATTCATTGATTGATATGGATATATCTCTATTGATTTAAATCATTTAGTTTTTATGTTAAAGTTCCCAGCTCTATCTGTAAGTTTAGATGTGGCAAATTGATAAATTTATGGGAAACCGTAATGGAAAAAACCTACATGAATAACACATATTATGTAATGTGTTGAATATTTTTTAACTTTCATTTGTAGGATTCAATACTGGGTTTGGTTTATTTCGAATTCTCCCATATGAGCTCTATGCAATTTGAAAATGGGTTGAATGCTTCGCTGGGTTTAATTGTTTTAACGTTTTGTAGTTTATTTTTTTTAAATGTTGTGATTATATAGTAGGGGTTTTGATGTATTCAACCTTGGGTCATGTGGATACCTATATGTGATAATGGATTTAGCATTTGTTTTGTTAATATGTTTTATGTCATGATTTATCATCATATTCTTTTAACTCCAAAATGCGATTCGTAAGAGAATGTGACTCTCTCTTTTTTTGGATTTTATTTGTTTACTAAAATTTATTTACACAGGTTTGTATTGAGAGATTTTGTTTGGAAAATAAAAGGACCAGCATCCCATCCTTAGCAGGATTCGATTGTGGGGCGATGATAAATAATGTTTATAAGTGTTGGCATTTAATATTATAGCTTTGAAATCGTGGATTAGCTCTCGGCCTTCATGTATTAATTTTATGGTAATTTGATATCTTTGATAATTGTTTTATAGATTTGTTAATAGCATACTTATAATTTTATGTTTGTTTAATTTTAATATTCTATGGTTTTATGTAGATAGAATATTTGAAAATCTAGGTCTCAGTTTCGCTGACAAATGAAATGTGTCAGCACTTCATTTAGTTTATAGGTTTCATTTTGGATTAGAAGCACTTCTATTGCTGGTCGAAATGTTTATAAACATGCTTTTAATTTTCTTATTTCAAATATTTAGTTCAATGTTTTGTCACATCCCCTCCCCTATACTCGCCGACAAGAGGGCATGACTACACTGTTGTTCTAATGTAATAATCTGCGGATCTAGCCCCATGAACATAAACATAAAATGCATTGATAGTAAAAATAGATTTACAGATAAATAAGACATGTAAATATATAGTAGAATCAAATCGCTCACCCAATACATTCAAAATGTTCATAATAATTCATTGAAAAAATACGGTTGCAGAGATTATATACATAGAGAATACTTATCTTGAAAATAAGTTGTCCCGCAACTAGCGATGTTGTTGCAATGTTCCACCCAAACATAGGCTAGTTTTCTCATTAATATCTTAGAACCACGGCCACCCCAAAGTTTGCGATGATTTCCACAAGAAAGTAGGTAACAACAGGCTCACAAATAGCCAAAAACATATCAAAACTCTGCCAAGCCAAACTACAGTTGGGTTTATCAGGATTTTAGATTAGTATAAAGGTAGAATTGCTAAGCTAGTGAGGTCAACCACAGAGCTATGGACACCTATACCACATATATATAGCTTGGTATCCACAATATCTACACACCCAACATAAGGAAGTATTCCCTTCACTGCTACACAGTCGCTCAGGCCATACCTTCCCTTCTAGTGCTCTTCAAGGTGTGGATAGAATATTTTCCATCCCCTCTTGATTTGTCTATGCAGTTCCTCTCTTCACCAGGTTTATCAATCCAATTGTGGGCATATTCAACTCCTAAGTATTTTATACCAAAATAGGGATGCACACAACAAAAAACACAAGTGTTGTGTCTAATAAAAACATAATGGGAACCCAAAAATGGATTGGTAGAAGGGGAAAAACAACCCTAGGTGATCAATTCAAAATCTAAAATATTTCTATGGCTTCACAGGGGAAAAAGCATGCTCTTCAAACCTCCAACTCATGGTTCTCTTCTTCCCATTCACTCAACAATACAAAAATGGGCTTTCCTAGCCATGGAATTGAAGGAAATTCAAAAATCATGGGGAAAAAACACACAACAAGATCCATTTGTGTGAGGAAAGGAAGAAATTCCAAGAAGGATGGTTTGGGAAGACATTTGTGGTTGTTTTCTTTCCCCATAAGTCAAAATAGTATTTCCCAAAACTGATGACTTCCCCACCATGAATTTTGACTTCCATACTCTTCCCATCCCAAGTCATTAACTACCTTAACCAATTTCTGGAAGAAATAAATGAATGGGCACATAAGACAAAAAACGTGGTTGATAGTTTTATGGGTTTTCCCATTGAAATTTGGATTTACCCTATTGGCTCAAGGGTTTCAATAATTTCCCTCCCTATTACTTTTGAAATCATGCCCCCATCTCTTTTGTTGCATTCACATAGCTAGCTGTGGTTATTTTTATTAAATTGCATTTTTACATGATGTTTTATTTATAATGTTCATGGCTAGCACAAAAACCATCGGTATTGATTTTAATTGTCGATACATAAAACACTAAATCCATTGCAAGGCCTTGGCTTTGATCTCCTCACCGTGATTTAATAATGGTAATTAAATCATATACAATTTTCATGCAATGGGGTCAAAAAACTGATATTACATGTTTGTGCAGAGTTTAAATCATAACTAGCTTAAGAACACAATGAGTTTTGTTTATCATTAGGTTTAATTAATTGGTTTTTTGTAATCTCTGATTTATTTTACTATGTGAACTAGGATGCAGCTTAGTTTGTATCGTTAACTAGAAGCTAGGGTTTGAATCTAGATTACAAAATCTAACATGAATTTCTGCTCTAATTACATGTAAATCTATTAATTGTTTAACCCTATATTTCTATCTAATAATTTAAATGTTGAGCTTCACTTTAAACAATGACATGACCTGAGGCATATAAACAAATAGATAAAAAAAAATATTGGAGATAATTAATCTAGAGCAAAAATATTATAAGTATAACTTGAAAATATAATCAACATACTAAGAGAAGTAAAAACCTCATACATGCAACGTTTCAGCTTGTTTTAATGGAAATGAACCCTGTAGACTTCAACAAATAGAATTAATACAACCCTAATTACTTATGCCATGTAGATATGTTTAACGAGATAGCCTTGGAACTACCATGTTCCTCCCAAGCATGACCCAGAACCATTCCTGGTTCTAATCCAGATCCGCCTGAGCTAGCTCTAAGATGCAAGTAGTATAGAGGTCCTAAGCGTGAGGCTTGTCTTAATTGGAATATCAAGATCTGTATAAGACTGATTGGTTTTTTGGAAATGCTCTCCATAATTATTTAGGAATAATCATCAGATCCTTGATCCTTCCCTTGGATTGGGTCTTTATATACAATTTTTATGAAAATGTAAGTTGTTTTAAAACTTCACTTAGATCAAGAATACATTAGTTTCTTGAAAATAATATTTATTTGGTTGATGTGGATTTAATAATTATTGTTCTTAACTTCATAACTCTTTTACTAGTTCCTAATTTGACTTTTTAGAATTAAATATCTATTTAATCATTTTAGTAAATAATAAATACATAGACTCTTTATTAATTATTTATAGTTATCCTTATTTATTTATATTAAATATATATAATTATTATTTTATTCATAATATATATGAAATATATATATTATTGATAACATGTATTTATGCATAATATAACATGATCTCATTTACTTGATGCTTTCATTATCTTATATTATTTCTTTTATCAAGGCCTTAGGTAGAGTTAATTAACTAAGTTAGACAGCTCTAGATCCTCCTTGCATGTTGGATTGCCTTGTATATTGTGGTAGTTATTTAGTAATTTATGAGAAGTAGATCCGAAATTTCATTTAATAAACTTAAAAATAATTAAGATGAAGGTCAGAACTATTCAAAGTTGTTCTCAGTCAACACTTCTTAATTTTTGTAACTCCTAGCACTATTCTAAGCCCAAACTCAACGCTAAAAACTGATAGTTACACTTAGGGAAATTATAGATCCTCTTTCTCAACACTAATGCGAGTATGTACTTGTATAATACACGTATGGATACAGTGGCCTAGGATCTGATGCTTCAAGGCTTATGCTCAACATCAATAAGGAATGATCCAAGGATTATGCCCAACACTTCCAATCTTGTAATTCATGTGCTCTAGACCTTATCCTCAACACAAAATCCCATAACTCATGTGTTCTTGAGATTACGCTCAACACAAGATTTCATAAATCATGTGTTCCAGAGCTTGTACTCAACAAAAAATCTCATCACTCATGCGATTCATGGTTTATGCCCAACACATTATATAACTCAATCATGCATTCTGTCTTCTGTACATTTTATCACAATAATTATCTCAGTATATGCATTACGGTAAATCACATAATACATCTAGTACATCGTACTATGATAATAATCTTTGTCAATGAGGTTCCATTCCCAACATATAAAATCACATACATGATAATAAAACATAGGCATTTTCTTATGCCCAATATATATAAGTAATCAGCATAACCCATGTGTAGTGGGTCCTTACGCCCAATATACAAACATAAACATCAAAGTAACTCATGTGAAATGGGACTCATGCCCATCATCGTTAAGGTCAAAATTTGGGATATTACAATAAGTAAGGGTTAAATCTATACTAAACTTAACATATAACATAAACTTTTGAAACTACTTGAATACAACTCTAACAGTAATTTAACTCAAGGATCTATTTAAGAATTAAAGACTCCGATTCTAATTGGTCTAATAAAACAAGCCTTCCAATCATGTATTTGGATTAGAGAATAAAATTACATATCGTAATCCAAAGGCTAATAGCTATAATTAAAATCCTGTAAACATAATTAAAATAACTTGGAATTGTAGAAACCTCTTACCTACAAATATGCAGCTTTGTTAATGTCTAAAAGACCCTGCGCACTTTAAATAACCAAAATTAATAAAACCCTAGCTAAATATAACCTTAGAACCGATAACCGAATCACTTTGGAGCTCCTAAGGGTGGGTTCCTACTATTTGGATAATCAGGCTATGTATAAGAATTCTTTTTTTGAGAAAAATCTCTCCAAAAACTATTCAAGAATAATGATAAGATCCCAAGCCTTCTCTTCGCTTGGGTGTTTATAGAAAATATTTTAGGAAAGGGTAGTTGGTTTAAACTTTAGTTAAATCAAGAATTCATTACTTTCTTGAAAATAATCTTTAATTCATTTATATGGAATTAATAGTTATTTTGTTTAATTAGGAACTTTTTACTAGTTCCTAATTGAACATTAGATTATAATATTTATTTAATCATTTTTGTTTATAATAACTACATAGACTCTCACTTATGATTTTAGTTATCTTTATTTCCTTTTATATATATATATATATATATTCTTTTATCCATAATATATAAACTTTACATATTATTCATGCATCATATAACATAGTCTTATTTATTTTGATGCTTCCCTTGGTTTACATTATTTCTTGTAGCAAGGCCTCAGGTAGGGTTTGGTTGGTCAAATAGGTTAGGAAGCTCTTGGTCCTTCTTTCATGTTGGATTACCTCATGTATCATGGTAGTCCTTCTAGTCCCTCATGAGAAGTAGATTTAAAATTTCATTTAATCAACTTTAAAATAAGTATGATAAGGTTTGGTTCTATTCAGAGTCGTTCTCACTCAACACACTTAAGTTTTCAGTAACCCCTAGTGCTATTTAGATTCTAAGCTCAACACTTTTAATTTAGGCATTATAATAGTGCAATTCCAAAGCCTCTCACTCAACACTAATATTAGGATGTACTTGTATAATACACCTAGAGATAGAATGGCCAAGGATCAAATGCTCCAGAGCTTATGCTCAACATCAATTTTGAATGTTCCAAGGATTATTCCCAACATCTCCAATATTATAACTCATGTGTTCCCAATATTATGCTCAACCCAAAATCACATAACTCATGTGTTCCAGAGCTTATGCTCAACAAAACTCTCATTACTCATGTGCTTCAGGGGCTATTCCCAACACATTACAGAATTCAATCATGCATTCATTCTTCTGCACATTTCATCTCAATAATCGTCTGAGTATATGTATTAAGACTAATCATGCAATAATGAATCCAATACATCTTACCATGACAATAGTCCTTGTCCATCATGGTCCACACCAAACATATATAATCATATACAAGATAATAAAACATGTACATTGGCTTACACCCAATATATCTAACTAATCATCATAACTCATATGTAGTGGGGCATACACCCAATATATAAACATAAAAATCAAAGTAACTCATATGAAATGGGGCTCATGCCCATTATAGTTAAGGTTAGAATTCAAGATATTACACTATTTTGTGCTTGTTTCAAACTTTGTTGCACATTTGAAACCAGTTCTTATGAGTCTTTTAGCAAATCTAGTCCTAACATGAGCATGTCTATCTGTCTATCCCTAGTAACTTGTGTTCTGCATTTTTGGTCGTAGAGTACTTTGAAATGACTCATTTTGGCTAAATCCTCATACCCATTATTGTATGCAAATTCTACAAGGTGTAGGTAATTTTTCCACTTTATTGGATTGTTCATTACATACATTATGAGAATATATTCAAGGATATGATTTACTCTTTTAGTATGTCCATTATTCTAGAGATGACAAGCGATACTAAAATTTAATTTTGTTTTTAGTCCTGAAAATAATGACTTCCAGTTTTTTTTCTAAATTTTGTATCTCTATTAGAGATGATAATATTAGGTATTCAATGAACCCTTAAAAAATATTTCAAAAATATATCTGCAATATGAAAAACTTTGTAAGTTGATTTAACATGAATAAAATGAGTAGCCTTAGATAATTTGTCTACCACTACCATGATAGAGTCATTATGTTTCTTAATTTTAGGGAAACCTGTAATAAAATCCATAATGATGATTTTGCATTCCCATTTTGGAATGGGTAAAGTATGAAGCAAACATGTTGGGTGTTGATGTTCAACTTTAACCAGCGAACATTCTTAGCATTTGGCTATAAATAATTCTATATCACCCATGATTTTTGGAAATATTTTTTTTCTTTATTGTCAATATCTTGGATATCCTAAATATATATTTTGATGAAATTGTGTCAATATATCAGTCTTGATATTTTCTATCTCTCGAATATAAAATTAAGTTTTAGACCATAATAACCTTATTTTATCAATTTTGTAGTTTTTTTTGCTTCTTAAATTCACTGTATTCTTGCATTTTATGACTGATTTATATATATAATTGGTAATTTTTACATGTTGTCTTGATTCATTCATTTAAATCAGAACTTGTTTGAATTTCGATAATTTCATACAGTGCGAGATGAATTATGTGGTTTAAAGCATCTTAAATTTTATTCTCTTTGGATTTGATGTGCTTTAAGTCAAAATTGGGCTCACTAAGGAAGGAAATACATCTCTATTTATTAACATTTAGATCTAGCTGATAAAAAATATACTTAATACTCATATTATCTATTTTGAAAAGAAATTTCTTCCCCATGAGGTAATGGCTCCACATTTTTAGTTTGTGGATGATAGTGGTTAATTCAAGATCATGGTTTGGGTATTTTTTATCATGTTCCTTTAATTTTATAGATTCATAACAATTTATAAAATCATGTTGAATAAGGATTACTTTGAGCCCTTCCTTGCTTGCGTCTATACAAACAACAAAATTCCCATCAAGATCAACAATAAGTATTGGTGCAGTAGTTAAAAGTTGTTTTAATTTCTGGAAACTTTCCTCATATTTTTCAGTCCATCAAAACTTTTGATTCATTCTTTTGCAATGTTTCCATTGAGCATGCTATTCAGGAGAAATTTTCAATAATTTTTTTGTAGTATCCTTCCAACCCTAGGAATGATCTTATATTTGTGACACTTGTAGGTGTAGGTCATTATTCAATGGATTTGATATCTTTTGGATCGATGGTGATACCTTCTTCTGAAATGATATGGCCTATATTGGATATGATTTTTATAAAAATCACACTTGCTAAACTTGGCATACAGTTAATGCTCTCAAAAGGTTTGTAATACAATATTGAGATGTTCTTCATGCTCTTTTTCATTTTTTAGTAGATTAGTATATCATCTATAAATAGTAATAAAAAAAATTCTAAGTATTCGTTTAATATATTGTTCATGATGCACACGAAAGTTTTTGGTGCATTGATCATATCGAAGGGAATTACCACAAACTCGTAGTGATTAGACCTAGTCTTGAAGGAATTCTTGCGTATATCTTCTTCTCGAATCCTTACCTAATGGTATCCTAACCCTAAGTCAATCTTAGAGAATATTTGTTCTCCTCCGACTTGATCAAATAAATCATCTATCTTGGGAAGTGGGTATATATTATTTATAGTATGTTTATTTAACTCTCGCAAATCAATGCACAGGCGCATTCCAACATCTTTGTTTTTCACAAAAAAGCTTGGTTCTCCCCACGAGGAAACACTTATCCTAATGTACCTGTTATCAACTAATTCTTGTAGTTATAATTTTCATTCTACCAACTAAGGTGTGCTCATACTATGTGGGTCCTTTGAGGCTGGTATCAATCCTTGTACTAACTCTATACAAAAATAAAGCTCCCTTTTTGGTAAAATCCTAGGTATTTCTTCTAGAAATAGGTCTTTAAACTCCATTAATATTGGAAAACATTTGATTTTATGTTCTTCTTTTTCTTCTATATTTTGGATATTTTGTGCTTACAATCTGCAACCTTTCCATATGTACTTCTTAACTTGTAGTGCTAATATATGTCTAAGAAAAACATTCTTTGGTATTCCTTGCACTATTTTATGTTTTCCTTGCTTGTTAGTGTAATTTAGGGTCTTATTAAAGAAGTCTAGAATTGTATGATATTGTTCCAACCAATCCATTCCTATTAAAATTTCATAGGATCTTAAATTTAATATATTTAAATCTACTTCTATTGGAAATCCATTCATTTCTAGTACAACCTTTAAATAATTCAGAAATATTTCTTTTAGTTCCAGTAGCTAGTTCTACCATCCTAGGTCCATTTTGTTTTACCTCGTTTAATTTTCTAATTTAAATAACTTTATGGGAGACATAACATCAACAAACTCCCAGATCAATTAAAATGGAAATAAGCTTAGTTGAGATTTTACCTTCTACTTCAACTGTGGTGGATTTATGGTGTGTGTGTCTAACTTATAAAGAAACACAAACTCACGGTATTCTTGCAACATATTATATTGATGCATCTTCCTATAGGTCACTTAGAATTTTATTATTTTAATTTAGACAATATTTGTAGTAATGGGGTCCTTGGAATCCCCATTATTTACTTGCAGTGCGTTTTTTTTTCTCCCTCGTATGATGTTGTTCTGTTGACACTCTCAGCTAGAAGACTTGACTGAGTCCCATACTTTCAAAAATTCTGATTAGTTGAGAAGTTATTGTTCTTCCAGGATGGAGGTGGTTTAAACCCTTTCATTCTGCTGTCAGTTGAGGATCTTTGTTTTCTTTCTTATTTTTTAAGTTTGCATTCCTATTTTTGTTTTCTTCATAATAGATCCTTTACTTATGTAAGGTTTCCTTCAAAGTACAGGGGGCATCAAATTCAATTATATCCTTGAAGTAGGTACGAATGCATCCTACGAACTTGTTAGCGCTTGTGCTAAATTTTATCTTTCTAGAAGTTGGTTGTCTTGATTTGGTAGTTTTACAAGAGAAAAGGATCGTATTGGTCATTTGAGAAAAAAAAAGGCATCCTCGTGAGTTAACTTATGAGTTTATTCATTTTAAAATAAAGTATGAGCATTGGTTTTATATCTAAATTCAGCTTTATAGTCAAATTTTTATGTTTTTTCACCAAAGTTTATTATTTTCATTTGTCCAATGAGGTCTGTATAAAAATATGGTCGTATAGAGCGATGCACCTACCACATCAATGAACCTTCCACATAAATAACAATACAGGCCTAAGAAAACTAGCACTGAGCTCACAAGGGTATTGTACTACTTTGTTCCTTAATAAACATTGGAGTTGCAAGGGTATATAAACAATGAAAACAGATTTCACCTTATGCATGTGGGATATTACCTAAGAGACTTGCAAATAGAATGGAAGACAAACGATGTAGATCAGACAACTTTTCATCCAACGCTCCAAAAACTAGTTCTCCAACCAAAGATCAAGCATGATAAGGTTTTGAAACCATTGCGAAATGGTGTTAAGGACGCTTACGAAATCAATGGCTTAGATATTATTAATCCCAATCAAGATTATTCTTTAATATCACATGGGAAATGTTTAGGTGGTTTAAGTTGTGAATGCTCAATGAAATTCTATGTATTGTACAACAAAACATGTTTTTTCTGTGGAATAATTGTTTTAGTCATTAATTTTCGCGACCTATTTTGGCCAAACCAAGAAGAATGTTGAGAAATGGAGAGATGTTTTTCTTCATAACATGCTCGCATATAATAAACTCTCTAATTTTTTACACATATGCTCTGCTTTGGGAGAATAGAATCAATCTTCATAGCAAAATTTTCCATAATTTCTCAATTTTGTCCGAGTAATCCAAGTCAAAGGAATATCCCAAAGATCTGGGGGGGAATTTGGCCAAATGGAAACATGGGTTTTGTCACAGACATGGTCAGTTACAGAAAAAAAATTCTCTGTTTTTACAGAGGTATCACCATTTGAGATATGCAGGTGGATCTCCGCGACCTATTTTCAGCAATTCGTCTCCTAGAAAGGGGTGAAATGGTGAAGATTTGGGGGAGAAACAATATCAAAACGAGTGCTTGTGATGAAATAAACACCCTTCACCTCTACTGTAGAAGATCATTCCCAAGGTTAATGAACACTAGACCATTGGAGGTTCCCTAAAACGTCACTTTCAACTAGATGCCTTGTTTCCACTTTGATCCAGCATGTGTGTGATTCCTCATTTCCTAATTTATATGTAAATCGTAGCTAATAATCCTTCTCATAGTTTTTTAGGATTCAACATGATGGACCGGGTTAATCCCATGTTTTGTAACCATTTCTAATACCCTATTCCGAGACGTATCCTAAGGGTAATTCACATTATAAATAATGCCTCATCAGATGAGGATAGAGGTTGGACTGATTTACATTTTCTAGGCTCTAACACTAGTTTTTGTAGCTATGTAAAAGTTTTTGGAAGATTTAATGAATATATTTATTCTACTGATATGAGATTCATCATGGTGTTCATTTTGAGTGTGTGATTTTTGTTTAATTCATTTTCATATATGTATTTCCTACAAAAAAAAATTCTAGTTGTACGAAAAGAATTCGCTCTCTATTAAGTTCTTTTTTGTTGGATCAAGCATTAGTTCTATGTTTTTTATGGTGGTTTTGGAATTAGTCCTCTGTTATACTCTCCACCTCTTCTATTTCCCTTAATATGTTTTTCTAATAAAGGTGTGGAAAGGGATTCATCCATCGATAGGTGCCCCTTGTCTTGCAGGAATTTTTATGCTTCTTCTCACCACCGCTCAAGGATATTTCGCTGAATGTTGCACTTAATTTGACTCATAGTACATGAGAGAAATCATTGTTTATTTGCTACTGTAATGTCCTTAAACATTCCATACTTTGACTCCATCGCCCAATTGTTTGGATATTGTCTGTCTTTTCAACATGATTTATTTTATAAATATCATGTTACTAGAAAAAATCTAGTCTTATGAGTGCTCTTTTAAAGATAAATGTGCATGTGAAGGTTAGAGTGACAAGATATAGCCCTCTCCTACCTCCTTGGCTAGAAGTAAGTATAAAGGTTGGTTGAAATGGTTACCCCTCTGAATTCCTACAACAAACATAGGAAAATTACAAGGTGCTCACATTTTGGTGTTGTTGTTAGGGAATGAATGAGAAAATCACCCTTGGGTAAAACAACATTGCTTAGTTATATGACCTGGTTTAGCATCTAGTATTAGACACAGAATTGGTTGTATATGCTCTGGAAATTCCACTCAAGGCCTTTGAAGGAAACTCCACTAGGAACACCAAACACCCAGAATCTACAAATATCTTCAAAGGCTCCATGGCGAATCCATATGGAAAGAATCCAGTATTCATAATGATCTATGGTAACTCCACTATCCAAGGGTTGAAAAGCTCGAGAAGTTGTTTCAGTTTCTTCATTATCAAGATGAGTTCTATATCTGAAAGGTATGCCCTTATGAACTGTGCTCACATTTTTTGTTTTACAAACCGAATGCCTAATGTAGATTGGAAAACATGTCTTTTGAAATTTAAAAATTAGAATAATGATGATGATTCCCTTCATTTGGTTCGATTTCATATGCATATATGTAATAGGGGGGTGAAATTGCATGAGGATTCTTTAATGAAAATGTTCATGGTTAGTTTGGAAGGAAATGCATGGTCATGGTATGAAAGATTACCATCAGAATGTTTATATTCCATTGAATACTTTCATACAGTATTTCATGAACATTTTCAAGATCAATACCCTTCCTTGCTGCTAGTTCAAGATTATTTCCTCCACGTTAAAGGTTTCATTGAAGATTTGGAAAACTTGCAAGTAAACAATGAGTTTATGGATAAAGAGTTGTTAGAAATGTTACAGGAAAACCCACTTCAGAAAAAATAAATACCAACCATCTTCCCTAACATTTAAGAAAATTCTTATCAGTTGATAGTATTGTCTTTGTCTGAAAAAGACATGAGCCAAAAATCTGATTCAACTAGTCACATTTCTTTTTCTAAGACTGACAAAAATTTGCATCATTCTTGTAAATTTGTGTGACCAATAAGGAAGTTGGGAATGCAAATGAGATTGTTCCTCATATCTTTCAAATCCTGAAATTTTGTTACCAGAAGAGGTTGCCCCTATGCAATTTTTTCAAATACCTTATATGTTTTATGAAGAGTGTCATCATCCTATTCCAAACTCTCTTAGTGGGGGTTTTGAAGAAAATATTATCCCACCTATATATGATGAGGAGGAAGGTGATGAATAGGAAGAAGATCTTTCTAAGTTTCTTTATGAAGAATGCAATCATCATTCTGAATATTTTGTTTGTAACATTTTTAAAGAAAAAATCAGATTTCCTATATATGATGAGTATGAGGAGGACTCCAAATGGGATATTTATTTATGCTTTTAAAATTCAGAATTTTTTTTCAAGAAGAGATTTTCTTTCTTGCTTCTATTGGAGAAAACACTGATATTTATGCTGAAACATATGAAGAAGATGAAGATTTTAATGCAGAAATTTCAAATAAAGAAGTGGATATCTCATTTGGAAATTGCCACAAAAATTCTTTGCATGATTATTTTCAAGATGAGTTTGATGATGTGCGAGGGAATGTATAGTTCGGGAATCTTTCCTGTGGCAAGAAAACGACATATTGTTTTGAAGACTTCCATGGATTTTATGATCTAGTGGCTGTTTGTATGGAGCAACCTTGTCATGAAAAATAAAAAATGGAATTTTTTAGCAAGTTTTCATGATCCAATGGAAAAATACATAGAGAAGCTTTGCAGTGGTAATGATTGGTTGTGGATTTATATTAACGATCAATTTCCTTATCATAACCTTTTTCCACTAAGTCCTTCATTTCTAGTGAGGCATGATGAAGGAGTTAAATCATTGGATAAATTTATTGGTTGGCTTCATTGGAAGTCAGAAATTACTTGATTGAGATTTGCTATTCAGTAGGTAGGGTACGAGTGTGCAAATAAGCTCAACATGACGATCATTTATTGTTTCAGCAGAAGTTTAGTTTAAGTTTAGTTTTAAGTTCGGATTTGCAAAGTACAGTTGGTTGCAGCATAGATTGAACAGGTTGATGATTTCAGAGAAATATTGGGAGAACCCTTATGGATAAAGCATATGGCCTATGAAGTTCTTTTCTACGTCATAGGGAGGATAACATCCCCGAGTTGGAGCCGTTCTTAGCACTTGTGCTAAATTTTATTTTTGCAGAAGTCAGTTTTCTCAATTTAGCAGTTTTACAAGAAAAAAGGATCTCATTGGTCATTTGGGTAAAAATAAAGGCATCATGGTGAGTTAAAAGGAGTTTACTCATTTTAAAATGAAGTACAAGCATTGGTTTTATATCTAAATTCGAATTTATAGTCTAATATTTATGTTTTTTCACCAAAGTTTATTATTTTCATTTGGCTAATGAGGTCTGTATAAAAATATGGCTATATAGAGCCACGCACCTACCACATCAACTCACTTTTCACATCATTAACAATATAGGCCCAAGAAAATGAGCGCTGAGCTGACAAGGGTATTGTACTACTTTGTTCCTTGATAAACATTGGAATTCCAAGGGTATATAAACAATGAAAACACATTTCACCTTATGCGTGTGGGATATTACTTAAGAGACTTGCAAACAAAATGGAGGATCAACAGTTTATATTAGACCACTTTCCATCCAATGCTCCAGAAACTAGTTCTCCAACCAAAGTGGAAGCACGATAAGGTTTTGAAACCATTATGAAATGGTGCGAAGGCCGCTCACGAAATCAACGAATCAGATATTATTAATCCTGATCAAATATCTATGTTAATATCACATGGGAAAAATGCATGTGGTTTAATTTGTGAAGGCTCAGCAAAATTCTATGTAATGTACAACAAAACACGTTTTTTGTGGAATGACTATTTTAGTAATTAACTTCTGTGGCCTCTTTCCGCCAAACCAAGAAGAAGTTTGAGAAAATGAAAGAGGATTTTCTTCATAACATGCCCATATATAATAACATCTCTCATTTTTTACACAAGTTCTATGGTTTGGGAGAATCCGACCTCAGAGGGAAATTTTCCAAAATTTTGCAATACCTTCTGATTCATCAAATTCAAAGGAATATCCCAAAGAGATGGAGGGGAATTTGAAAAAACGGAAACATGAGTTTTGTCAGGTACATGGTCAGTTAGAAAAATATTTCTCCATGTTTACAGAGGTATGATGATTTCATATATGCAGGTGTATCTCTGAGACCTATTTTCAGCAATTCATGTCTTGGAAAGGGGTGAAATGGTGAAGATTTGGGGGGGGGGGGGGGGGGGTAGTTGTATCAAAATGAGTGCTTGTGATGAAATAAGGATCCTTCACCTATTTTGTAGAAGATAAGTCCCAAGTTCAGTTAGCACCAGACCGTTGGAGGTACCATAAAATGTCACTTTCAACTAGATGCCATATTTCTACTTTGATCCAACATGCCTCTAATTCCCAATTTTTGTTTTATATGTAAATCATGGCTAATATTTCTTGTCAGAGATTGGTAGGATTCAACATGATGGATCGGGTTAATCCCATGTTTTGTAACCATTTCTAATTCGCTGTTCCAGGACGTATCCTAAGGATAATTCACATTATAAATAGAGCCTCATAAGCAGAGGATAGAGGTTGGAATGATTTACATTTTTCAGGCCTCATCGCCAATTGTTTTAGCTCTGTAACAGTTTTTGGGATCTTTAATGAATATATTTCTTCTTTTGATATGAGACTCATCGTGGTTTTTGTGTTTAGTGTGTGCTTTCTATTTAATTCATTTCCATATGTGTATTTCCTACAAAAATGCTTTCTAGTTGTACGAAAAGAATTCACTCTCCATTAAGTGTTGTTTTTATCAGATCAAGCATTCATTCTATGTTCCTTATGGTAGTTTTGGAATTCGTCCTCTATTAGATGGTCCACCTCTGTATTTTCCCTCAATATGTTTTCCTTATAAAGGTGTGGCAAGAGATTCATCCATCGATAGGTGTCCCTTGTCCTATTGGTATTTTTCTTCTTCTTCTCACTACCGCTTAAAGATATTTCTATGAATGCTTTGCTTAATTTGCCTTATAGTACAGTGGCACTATTTATTTTCTGCTGCTATTCCTTAAATGTTTCAAACATTGACTCCATCATCTAATGGTTTTGATCTTGTATGTCTTTTCAACCTGATTTATTTTGTAATTGTCCTATTACTAGTAGAAATCTAGTCTTCAACGTGATCTTTTAAAGATAAATGTGTATCTGAAGGTTACCATGACAAGAGAGAGACCTCTCATATTTCCTTAGCTAGAAGGAGGTCTAATTTTTTGTTGAAATGGTTACCCCTGTGACTTCCAACAACAACCATAGGAAAATTGCAGGGTGCTAACAGAACTGTTGTATCTTTACTTTTTCATCCTTGATATAAGGTACCCAATGGAGCAGTTCAAAAAATAGGTTGATTAATGCATCCATTGTTAGGGAACCGATTTTTAATTCCTTAAATTCCTTGATCTTTTTATGAAATAACATTTCATACATATATTTTTCCCAAAGAAATTTCTTGAACGCCTTCTACTTTATATCCTTCTCTTTGAGTATCTTAGTAAGTTTTAAATCTGACCACCATCTAGAAGTTTTACCAATCAAATTATAGATGGATAATTGGGATTTCATGCTACTAGAGTAATCATGCACTTCAAAATACTTTCTTATCCCTAATATGCATTCTTTCACTTTTTCTCCACCATCAAGGCATGTTATCCTTTTTATGTTTATTTTTGCATGGTGATGGGTATTTTTTTGATGAATTATTGTTGTATCAATTGTTCGTATGTTCAAAAGAGGAATCTAAATACTTTTAAAAATTTCTTCTCTTTTTAGGCTCTGGGATGACAATTCTCCTTCTAAGACAATGTTTATTTATGGGATCACTTGGTGAGTGTGTTGTTTGATGCATGTTTATTATCTCTGTAAGTGTTCTTAGTATTGCTTCATTGTTCCCATATTTAGTTGATGTTATCATGCTTGGAAATTTGAAATTCATCTTTTAGGCTCTGCCCTATTTTTAGCAGTTTAGAGGGGGTAGCACCCTAATATTATCATTTAGCTGAAACACCAACTCCTCTTTTCGAGGTGGAGATTTCAAATTTATGTGTTGTCTGTCACATTTTTTAGTTTCCATTTTGTCTAAATAAAAAATGTGTAGCAATTAAAACTTATTAGATTGCTTCAAATTTGACTTTTTGTAGCAGCTTGGTGACAAGCTCATAGGTCACTTAGTTTTGAACCTAGCTCTTATACCACTTGTAACGTCCCTAAAATACACCCTAATTTTTTTTATAAGGGTATTTATAAAATTATAAACTCATAGTGAGATTGTTCTTGTGTTTAGTCTTATCCTCATATCTAGTAAATTAACTTCAACACTATGAAAGTTATTATGATTTTCTATACTCATGTTTCTTCATATTTATGATAATTTGTTTGTCATATGACTTGTTATACTACTTGTAACACCCCATTTTTTACCTCATTTGCATTTAAATAATATGATGTAAATAATCATGGTGTGGATCTCAAGGAAAAAGCGCCACCATTGATTTAGTGTTTTTGTTTTGGAAATTAACATTTAGGCCGATGGTGTTTTTTTTATTCTATATGAACATTAGAAGTTTGGACATCAAGTTAAATTTGTGATTTTTAATTAAAATCCTACAGCGAGCTATGTCAATGCAAAAAAATTGTTAGTTTTTCAACACTAAGCTAGCATTATGTTAGGATCTTTACTGAGAGAATAACAAGTACAACAATCAAACACAAGAGACAATGAACATAGTGTTTTTCATCGGGGAAACCATAAATGGAGAAAACCCCGCAACTTCCTCATAGATAGAATTAGCATAAGATGTAAAACCCCAAAACAATAAGATGCACTACCGACAGCAGTAATCTTCTTCTTGTCTAGCCCCAGTGTCTTCTCCTTCCTCAACTATGTGCTACACTTGAGTGTGTGAGTGATGTGTACTAAATAGAGAACCCGACTCTCTAATTATACTAATCCCTACATGACTAAAAACCTACTAGGGCCGACCTCTACTAGGAGAGTATAATAACCCTAGTGCCCCAGAACTGCAGGGACTTTAACCCTTACACAATCGGAGGGTTACCCACTATGACTTGACATGACTTGTTTAAATTATTGATTCTCCCGATCGGAACATCGACGCATGAAAACATGACTCAATTACATAATAGATACATCCCAGAATAAACATAAGGTTACAATAAATAAGATACATAGATGAATACATTCCGAAGTTACAAATACATCAACACTGCCTCTTAACTCGGAAGGTATTCTTTCGACACAATTATCAGCACTGGTCTTCTTCTCTGTATCAACTGGATCATCTCGTCATCTGCATCTCGAGTCTTCTGAGTCTTCAATTCATCTTCATTCTTTGAATCTGAATCATCTCTCGATTTGGATCATCATGGGACATCGTCATTGGATCTGGATCATCTCTCGATCTGGATCAACATCACTAAATCTAGATCATCACTTGATCCGGATCATCATCACTGGATTGGATCTAGATCATCACTCGATCTGGATCATCACTCAATCTGGATCATCACTACTGGATCTAGATCATCACTCAATCTGGATCTCTCAGAGTCATCATAACTGGATCTGGATCATAGCTCAATCTGGATCTCATCTGGTCATCATCATGTGTGCTATCTCATCATACGAAGTTCTACAGAGCCAACCTTCTTTCATGATGATTATAGGCCTAGCCATCATGTAGGTCTTTGCCCAGCACTTACATCTAACCTACTCATCAGAAAGGAATTCCTAGCACTTACATCTAACCTACTCGTCAAAAAGGCATGCCCAACACTCACATATGATCATGTAACAAACTACAATCACATCAGAAAGGCACTGCACTCACATTTGTCATGGAAGGAACTGAATCCTCTCACCATGATAGAATGTCCTGCCCTTACATCCGAAATGGAAGGAACTGAATCCTCTCACCATGAAATAATGGCCCACGCTTACATCTTCCATGGAAGGAATTGAATCCTCTCACCATGACAGAATGGCCCGCACTTACATCTGCCATGGAAGGAACTGAATCCTCTCGCCATGACAGAATGTCCTGCACTTACATATTCCATGGAAGGAACTGAATCCTCTCACCATGACAGAATGGCATGCACTCACATCTGACCTGGAAGGAACCAAATCCTCCACCCTCATCCGAAAGGCCCCTAGTCATAGACTGAGTTACCTAGTAACTAACCAGGTTCCTCCACTCTCCCAGAGAGTGGCAGTTTCCCTTACATGTGTCCTACTTGACAGAATGGCTAGCACTCATATCTGACATGGAAGGAACTGAATCCTCTCACCATGATAGAATGGCTTAGCCCTTAAATCTGACCTGCTCATCAGAATGAATTTGGGACTTATAACTTTCCCCTGGAGGAAACCTCATTCTAGAGAACCCAAAGCTTCTCCCTGAAGTAATCGAACCTCACTCTGGCCAATGGCTCCATCAACATATCAGTTATCTATTCCTCCATTGCAACATACTGGAGCTTCACTGCTCCCCTATGCACCATATCCCTAATATAGTGATACTTGATCTCGATGTGCTTCGACTTGTCATGGAACACTGGATTCTATGACAACTTCACACAACTTTGGTTGTCACAATGTATACAAGTAGCATCCATATGGAGATCAAATAAATCAGATCGTAGCTTCCTCAGCCATACTACCTCATAACTAACTAAACAAGCTGCGACATACTCTGCTTCAGCTATACTCAATGCCACATAGAATTGCTTCCTGCTAAACCAAGAGATCCCACCTGATCCCATATTGAAGCAAAACCTTCAAATGATCTTCCTATCGATGGCACGGCCTGCCCAATTTGAATCAACATAAACCTCCAGGTTAATCTTTTGATTCACATCATACTTGAGCCCATAATCAACTGTACCCCTTGGGTACCTCAGAATATGCTTTGCAGCAATCAAGTGAACATTTCTCGGATCTGTCAAGAACTAGCTCAAGGTGTTCACAGCAAAGCAAATGTCTGGTCTTGTGTTCGTCAGGTACATCAATGACTCAATCATCTGACGATACATCGTAGAATCAATTGTATCTAAAGAAGGATCACTCAATAGCTTCAAGTTTGATGCCATAGGTGTGGCCATAGTCTTGCAGTCCATCACCCCAAACCTCTTTAGGATCTCTACTGCATATTTCTCTTGTCCAAGGAAGATTACATCCGCACTCTGCCACACCTCCATACCTAGAAAGTAATACATCATACCCAAGTCCTTCATCTCGAAATCGACAACAAGCTTTCTCTTCGTATTAGTAATCAACCCATCTATACCTATCACGAACAGATCATCTACATATAGTAGAAGCATCACTGGGTTGCCATCTTCAACCTTGTAGTAAAGGTTGGAATCTGCTTTACTCTTGGTAAAGCCCAAATTTTATAGAAAACTGTCAATTCTTCCGTACCATGTCCTCAGTGACTATTTCAAACTGTACATGGCTTTCTTCAATATGCATACATGAGACTCCCTATCATGTGTCTCAAAACTTAGTGGTTGTTCTACATACACTTCGTCTTCCACTTACACCATTCAAGAAAGCAGTCTTGACATACATCTGGTGTATCTTGCATTACATCACTGCAGCCAGAGCAAGTATTTATCTGATGGAAGTGTATCTGGCTATAGGTGGAAAGGTTTCTTCATAGTTTATTCCCTCTTTTTGAGAGAAACCTCGAGCTACAAATATTGCCTTATATTTTTCAATGCTACCGTCTACAACATGTTTGATCTTGTAGATCCATTTGGAAGTTACAACTAACTTCCCATCTAGTCTTGGGACAACATCCCAAAAATCATTCTTCATGATCAATTGGTACTCTTCGATCATAACATTCTTCCATTCTTTCCATTCTACCACTTCTTCATAATTGGAAGGTTCTTTATCAATGAAATCACATAGTAAAGCTACATACCCAGAATAGGATCTGCTCCTCTTTCTTTCTCTGTGATTCTCTTCTGGAGCCCCATATCTTTCCACACCTTGGATAAGTTCTTATACCCAAGAAGGTTTCCTCTTATGGGGATTCTTCTCCATAGGTAGATCTAAAGGTCTTTGTGGTTCTTCAAATTCTCGATCTTCTTCTCAAGTTTCTTCATTCATGGTTGTATCATGAATTCTGGGTGCTTCTGCTTCTTCAGGTTCTTCAGCAAGTCTCTTTCTGGATTTGTTGTAAGCTGTGTATTCATCAATGTCACATCCCTACTAATTTCAATCTTGTAGTATCCTAGGAAATATATTTTGTAAGCCTTCGAGCTTTCGGAGTATCCCACAAATATACCCTTCTTTCCTAAAGGATCTAATTTAGTCCTCTTCTGTTTTGGAATGTGGATGTACACAGGACAGTTGAATATTCTAAGATGGCTGACTTTGGTTTCTTGCAAGAGAAGACTTCTTCAGGAGTCTTTTTCTCGAGTACTCTATGTGGAGTACCGTTCTGTACATACACCATTGTTCTGGCAGCTTCCACCCAGAGATGCATAGGAATATCTTGATCATGAAGCATTTCCTTTGTAGCTTCCATGATAGTTCTGTTCTTCCATTCCACGATCCCATTTTGTTGTAGATTATAAGGAGTGGACAACTCCCTCTTAATCATTGATTGTTTGCATAGCTCTTTGAATTCATTTGAAGTGAATTCTCCACCATTATCTGGTCGAATGGTCTTGATCTTTTTTTCAGTATGGTTCTTGATCAAGGCTTTGAATTCCTTGAACTTACTGAATACTTCGTCTTTGTTCTTCATGATGTAAACCCATGTCTTCCTAGAAAATTCATCAATAAAAGAAACATAATATGCATACCCTCTTAGAGAGTTAGATGACATAGGATTGCATACATCAAAGTGGATGATTTCCAAGATTCCTTTTGCTTTGCTTTCACTGCTTGGAAATGTCTTCTTTGTATTCTTTCCTTTCGCACATCCTTTGCAGACCCCATCATGTTTTTCTTGGATTTTTGGAAGACCTTCGACAACTTTGCTTGCAATAGGTAGTGCTCTATAATGCACATGTGCAAGCCTTCTATACCAAAGTTCACTTGGCTCTACTATTTCATGGACCAAGGCTTGTTCTAGATGGCCCTTCAATTTGTACAATCCTCCTTCTTGTTCTCCAATCACTACCGCATCATCGATAGTCTTTCCTTTTGGCCACATGATGACTTGACCATCTATGAATGCTAGCACATTCCTTTTGCATCTAATGCTGATAGGGAGAGAAGTTTCTTCTTGAGTCCTGGCATAAACAGTACTTCTTTCATTGTTAGAGATTTTCCAGAGTCTAACTTATATGAAGATTCCCCACTACATTTTATTGGATATTGGTAGTCATCTCCTGGCTTTACCTTGTGAGGTGATTCATGTTTTGATAGTCTCACAAAGGATTCCTTAAATCCAGTCATATGTTTGGAAGCCCCACTGTCTATAAGCCATTCATCACTTCCATGAGTAATGTTACCTGTGAGAGTGGATATCATAACATATTCATCCTTGCTTGAATAATCTTCACTTTCATATCTGGATCTCTTCCTGGATGGTTCATCATTCTCTGCAGCATGAGCATGATGTCTTCTTTTGTTGCTCTTCTTTACTGTCTTCTGTTTGTTAGGAAAATTCCTTGCATAGTGTCCTGCTTCATCACATGTATAGCATATGATCCTAGATACATCTCTTCTAGTGTTATCTTTGTGAGAGTGCATACCTCTGGAGCTATGGGGTCTTCTTTTGCTTGACTTGGAGTGAGACTTGGAGTGTACAGTGAGAGCTTGTTCTTCACTTCCCATCTTCTCTTCTCGAGTTTCTATCCAAGATTCTTCTTTAGAGAATTCTTCCCATAGTCTGTTGAACTTGACTAACTTCTTCCTAGCATAGATTCCTTGGATGAAAGAATCCCATGACCTAGGAAGGCCATTCAATCTAGTCATCACAATTTTTGCATTTTTCACTTCTTCATCAACTGCTTCTAGTTGCTCTTTGATCTAAGAAACTCTTGTGAAGTAAGACTAGATTGTTTCTGCATTTTGAATCTTCACATTCTTCAGTTGGTTTCTCAGGGTCATCTTTCAGTTTATGTTCTTCCCTTGAAACAATTTGTTTAGGGCATTAAACATAGCTTTAGGTGTCTTGAGAGAGGACACCTGTGGGATAAGGTGATCCTTGATAGAATCAGTAATGATCCTCTTTGCAATAACCATCTTCTTCTTATGTAAGGCCTTTTCCTCATCTCCCTATGGAACTGGAACCTTCTCATGGATGTAGGAGTCTAACTCATTTTCTTCCAAGACCAGGGAGATTCTATACTTCCAGGCTCGAAAGTTATCAGCTCCCTCAAGCTTTTCATCAAGCTTGGTATGATGAGACATCTTAATTGAGAACCTCAAATGGATATACAAAATATTTTAGATCTTATCATGTTCAAGATGTCGGATCTGAAACTTGAGCTGAAATCCTACAGAGTTGGTTCAGGAGCAAATTATGGTTTTGCTCTTCCAGAGTTCTATCCACCCAAATGCCTTGAAATTTGTCCCTAGCTTCAATTTTGGGGAGGATATCAATCCAGGCCTGGGTTCACTAAAAAATTCCTCTTATGTGAAAATCCCTAATTTTCGACAGTAGTGACAGGTCAAAAACTGAAAAACCTCAGAATTGTATTCTGCTTCGACAGAAAGATGCGCCCTAAGGAGGAGAGTTATTACACCTTAATTTTGCTGAAAATATGTGGAGGAAGATCCACAAACTAGAAATCCCTAGTTCCCATAGTTTCACAGTGTCTTCTTCTAAGGTTAGCTCTGATACCATGTTAGTTTTTCAACATTAAACTAGCATTATGTTAGGATCTTTACTGAGAGAATAACAAGTACAACAATCAAACACAAGAGACAATGAACACAGTGTTTTTCATCGGGAAAACAATAAATGGAGAAAACCCCACAACTTCCTTAGAGATAGAATCAACACAAGATGTAAAACCCCAAAACCATAAGATGCACTCTCGACAGCAGTAATCTTCTTCTTGTCTAGCCCCAGTGTCTTCTCCTTCCTCAACTATGCACTACACTTGAGTGTGTGAGTGATGTGTACTAAATAGAGACCCCGGCTCTCTATTTATACTAATCCTGACATGACTAAAACCCTACTATGACCGAACTCTACTAGGAGAGTCTAATAACCCTAGTACCTCCGAACTGCGGGGAATTTAACCCTTACACAATCGGAGGGTTACGAACTATGACTTGACATGACTTGTTTACATTATTGATTCTCCTGAACTAAACATCAGGGCATGACAACATGACTCAATTACATAATAGATACATCCCAGAATAAACATCGGGTTACAATACATAAGATCCACAGATGAATACATTCCAAATTTACAAATACATCAACAAAAATGAGATAGGGACATGATTTTTCCTAACGATAAAGTGGGGGATTGGAAGAGTGGGCCGAAACTCGAAATGGGAAGATAACCGTTTTTGGAAAAATGTTTTTAAATTTTATTCGACAAGAAAACAACCCAAAAAATAATAAAAAAATAAACACCTTCCTTTCCCTCATTCAATCGCATTTCATCCTCCCCTCACAATTTGGACAGTGTGGAACGTTTTGGCAAGAAGAATTCAGTGAATTGTTTTCTTTTTCAAGATTTTTCATGTCTATTAGTTTTTCCCAAAATGTGAATGCCTAGAATCTGATTTGTGTTTTTGAATTGAGGGACCAAAAGATGATTTCATTTTTGGGTAATTGCAATAATCGGTCTTAATCAAGCAATGCTCAAAAATTCGTAATTATTGTGTGTGCATGTGTGTATTCCTTTAATTTTGTTACATTTTGTTTATCCCAAAACTGAGTTTGTTGTGTGTACATCCTCACTTGATATCTGAACTAATTTGAGGAATGGAAATGGAATCTATACTTGCTTGATAAACCTAGTGTGTGAAGGAACCTCACAGGCCAATCTCAAGGGATGGTTTTCATCTTTGCATACCCTGAATAACACTTGAAGGGAAGGCATGGCATGAGGGTCTGTGTAGCAGAGAAGCAGATGATTCCTTGTGTTAGGTTTGTAAATGTTTAAAATTCAGGCTAGATCTGGTGTAGGTGTCCATAGCTCTGAGATTGAGCTCACTAGATTATCAGTCAATATTTGCACCTCCTTGGCAGCCTAATAAACCCAACTGGAAGGATGGTTTGGATGGTAGACTGATAAACCCAACTGGAAATATGGCTTGGCTTAGCTGGTATCCTGATAAACGCATCTCTTTGCTTGGATGTGACTTGAATAAACTTTGGCTATGTGTAAATCACTGCATGTGTAAGCCTAATAAGCCCAACTGTGTTGGCTTTCCTGAGTATTATTGTATCCTTGGCTATGGGAAAGTCTTCTAGTGATCCTTATTCCTTGAGGAAATCACGCCAAGCTCGGGGGTGGTAGTGTTGCTGAGAGATTGATGAGCACACTGACCTATGAATCGGTGGAATGTTGCAGCAACATAGCTCGTTGTGGGAAAAGCTTCTGATAAAGATAAGTATCTCTCATGTTTCAATCCCTGCAACTGTACTTGTCTATAAATTAATATGAAATGATGAATGCTTGAATGAAATGTGTTTTGTTCAATTGCATATTTCATAAATGATGCATCTATGTGTGTGATTACATCAATAAATTTTATAATTTGTTATGAAGTTAGATTGGCCAGATTGGTGATGGCATGGATGTTGGAAATTGTCATGAACATAAACTATCATGAGCAGATCAAATTTCTGCATATTTTTCCTTCCCACAACTTGCAAGATGCGAGATGCGGAAATTCACCTTATAGAAGCTTGGACTCTGTATTTTCCCTTTCGAAATTCCCTTTCCGAAACTTGCGAGATGTGGGATGCGGAAATGCGCCTTCCATAAGTTTTGACTCCACATTTTCCCTTCCGCAATCCTCTTTCTGCAACTCGCCGGATGCGGGATGCGAGATGCGGAAATGTCATTTGGAGAAATATTCTTTCCGCATTTTCCTTTCGCAATTTGAGGGATGAGGGATGTCGCATGTGGAAATGACTATGGTAAATTTTGATTTCCACAACTTTGATCTTCGCAACAACCATTCCACATGCAGGATGCGGAATGAAAAATGTAGCATGTGGGATGCGGGGTGCGAGAGTGAAGTTTTGATATCTTTCTGATTCTCCAAGTGAATCTCTCCGCACCGTTTATTTTCTGTGGGATGATTCTCCATTGTTTGATCTCTCTACCTTGGGGAAAATAAAGAGTTATACATGGTCTAGATTAGAATGTTAATATGAGAAATTATTGCATTTTTATATCTTACTAGAATTAAAAAAAAAAGAATTAAGAATCATCATACAGATGCATAATCGGAGTAGGGTAACTTAGGTAGAAGATTTGGCTCATGTTCTCTCCTCCGGGGAGGGAGTGGACATGACAGTGTCATATCAAAGCAGCTGGTTGTAGCATTGGGCCTTGATGGGCCGAAAAGAAAAGTGGTTACAGTATTGGGCCCCAATGGACTGAGTTAGACAGTTATAGAACTGTTATCTAATAGTTCCAACCTATTGTTGACCGCATGAAAGAGAAAAACTTCCATGGGAAGTGGGTAGATGATCTTGGTTTTGATTATATCTAACAGTTTTACCATCCAGCACATTTTTCCAGAATTACAATCACCTTCAAAAAGGGAAGTGAAATTCTAAATAGTTAGTTCGACCATGAGGATAAACAATATGAATGATTATGCACGGGACCCCAATGTGCACGAGGAAGATGTTATTGTGGAAAATGTCAAAATTGGAAATGATGAGACAGAGTCTAATTGGAGGAGGTTTCAATATACTTTCCTAGAATTTGCAGCAACCATGAGAAGCCTCAGGGTGGAGATACAGAGATATAGTGAAGATAACGAAATACTGATTAAGGATCAGGAGGAGCACAATCAGCTAAACATAGACATATTTTATAGTTTCACAGACATTCAAAGAAAGATGAACTTTGGGGACCAGATAGTAAATGCAAAAGGATGTAAGAACACTTCTATAGGAATAAAGGGATCTCCTAGTGGGTCATTTGACTCTAAAAAATCCACTGATGGTTCAAGTTTTTCCTCTCATGAGAATAAAAGGAAGATATTTCCTAGTGGGTCGTCTGACTCTGAAAGATCCACTGAAGATTTAGGCTCTTCATCTCATAGGGGTAGGAGGAAGAGACGTTACCAAAACCGCTCATGAGATGAATTCAAGAAGAAAAATCCTCCTACCTTCAATGGTGAGGTAAACATTGGTCAAGAAGATGAAACTTGGATTATGGGAATAAGAAAATATTTCCAAGCCCAACATTATTCTAGACATATGAAAGCTTGAGTAGGCATTTTCAATCTGACAGGAAGAGCGTTTATTTGGTGGGAACACTTCTGGAAAGTAAAGAAGATAAATGAAAGGAATATTATATGGAAACAGTTCCATAAATATTTCAAGAAAAAATACCTCTCTGACTGGTACTATGATGATAAAACCAAAGAATTCGATGATATGATATTGGGATAACAAAGCATGGAGGAATATGCAAACAAGTTCTTGGAAATGCTGAGGTATGTGAGGTATATTAAAGATAAGAAGGTAAAAATAATTTTTTTTCTAGTGGACTGTCTTAGTCCTAAAAAGACCGAATTGAGTTCTATGAACCCAAAACTCTGGAAGAGGCGATAAGAAAAGCTAAGTATTGCTACGAGAAAAGAAAGAGAAAACCTGACTACTAGAAGGCATGGAAGAACAAAATGAATGAAAATTCTTATCAGAGGAAGAAAGGTTTCAAACCTCCTAACTTCTGGAATCAGCAGAAGCAATCATTCGAAGCTAAGAAGCAGCTAGCTAGAGTAATTGGAGAAAATCCAAGAGAACTATAGGAGAACATAGAACCACTTCAATGCTGGAAATGTGGAGGACCCCACATATGCCAAAACTCTCCACTCGAGAATGAGAATGTAAGGCCACCATACAATATTCAAGAGGCATAAATAGTGGGACAAGTAGAAAGGGCTGTACCTAGAATTTATGCATCCTTGGAAGACTGCCACGAAGATAGCCAGTCTACAGTGGTTGAAGTTGCAGGTAAGATTGTTGAGCAATGTATTTCCATTTTGATTGACCTTCGTTATACTCATAGTTATATTGCCCCTACAGTACTGGAGGTTTCTGCTCTTAGGAAATCAAAGCATAGAAAGTCATGGTTAGTTCAGCTAGACACTGGAACTAAGAGAAAAGTTAATGAAGTGGTGGAGATATGTCCATTGGTGATAAATGGACTGAGCACTTGGGTAGATATGAATGTTCTACTGCTTGGTTCCTATGATGTTCTCATTGGAATGGATTGGTTGGAAGCTCACAAGGTGAAGCTTGACTGTTATAACACGACTTTTAATGCATGGATGTTGAGCCGCAAAAATACCACATTTTATTCATCTTACACATACCATTTATCACCTTATTCCTATTTTATCCTTTCATAAAACCATTAATATTCACCACTTTCATAATAAATATTGGTTTATATCACTATTTTCCAAATAATTTATTTTTGAGTATTTTGAGTGAACTTATGGTTCATTATTGAGAAAAATAACATATTTTCATTATAGTTTAAAGTTGGATGAGTTTGGTGATGCTTACATGTGTATTTGAAGACTTTAACAAGCTTAAAAGTGACCAGCTAGCCTCAAATTCGAATTTCATCTTCAAGATGTGGGCTAATTTCAAGGAGAAGATCATGGAAATGTGGAGCGAATATCTCATCCAATATTTGTTGCAGAATTTGAAGGGATGAGTTGTAGATTTTTTGAGGATTTGAAGGAATGAGTTGTAGATTTGTTGAGTATTTGAAGGGATAAGTTGAGAGAATAGTGTATATGTAATTATGATTAGTTATCTTGAATTCATGTATAAATAGGAGGGCTCTCTCCTCATTTTGGTTAGAGATATCTCTAGTGGTTTGCAAGTAGAGAATAGTTCATTGTTAGTCATATAATATATTTTGATTGTTATGTAATCGAGATGATGCTTAATGCACATACTTTGATTCTCCCATGTTAATATAGATTTTCAATAATTTCTTTCGTATGAGTTGTTAATATAGATTTTCAGTTATGTTTTGCTTATGAATTGCTAGCATAGATTTATCGTGAGCTCACAAGTTAATGTCGATTGCTTTATATCAGTTTATTTCATGCAATTTAAATCTTTCTTAGATCATATTATTTCCTGATTTTCTATATTAGGTTTATTTTCATGTCATTTCGTGATTTTGCAAGTTTAATTCAATTTCAGTTATATCTATTTCTAATTTAAGTCATTTAGAATATTAGATTAAGTTCATTGGCATTGTGCCCCGACATATATTTTGTCTGTATCTCACAAGTTTACACCCTCTCTCAGTTGACAATTAAATCAATGGATATCTATTACAACTTGTTTAATGTTTCGCACCAACATTTTGGTGTCGTTGCAAGGGAGGTGCAAAAAGGGATCAGAGTTTAGATAGGTAGATAGTTCGTTTTTGCATAGAAAGGGGGAGGGGAAACGGTAAGACACGAGGACAAATTCCATACGAAAATTTTCAATATTTTTGTGGTGTAATAGCCATACGCATCCACTTTAGTAAGTTTCCCCAAAGCCTTGATTGTTTTTTATGCAAGTGTGTTCTTTCATTTTCTACAAATACGAGTTTGTTTTTATAGAAATTTCCCTTTTCATTTTTAGTTTGGATTGCTTTCAATTTTGGGCCCACCTTTTTGTAATACTAACTTATTTTTTAATTTTGTATATGTTTATTTTTTTCTGTACATATTTTTGTGCACTTTTTATTCATATTTTGCACTTGTTTTGTACTAACCTGTTTCGTACTATTTTTTTCTGCATTTGTCATGTACCTGTTTTTCTTTTTTTTAGGAATTTGATTTGATGAGTGTAAGTTTGGATGTGGAATTACTCAGTGAGATCCTTGAAAACGCTTGGATCTCCTCTTCCCAAGAAGAGGATACCTTGACCACAGTTAAAACTGCAACCAGCCCTCAAGAAGTAAAGGAAGAATCAACATCTTAGGAGTTCTATACATCTGATAAGGAACAAGTATACTAGAAAGAAATTGAGGTGGATGAAGAAGGGATCTCGGGTGATCATCATGCAAACAAGAGGTGCATCAAACAATGTTTCCAAGTAAGTACTAGGTTAGATAAGTTTTGTTTTTGTTTTTTTTTGTTAAATTAGGCCTACAAACCCTAAATTCCCATACTTTTGAATATACTAGATTTCATTCTACAAAATCTTATGTAAATATTCTTTTACTACTTTTACATATATGGTCCCACTGGAAATTTCACTACACGTAAATGATAGTAAATTCTAATTAAAGTAAAGTAGGTAGGTTCTAGTTTTGTTTCCAATTTAAAATTAGTCTACTTTAATTTGTCCTAATGTTTCTACTTGTTAAAAGTTTATTTCCAATAGTCTTAATTACCAGCTTTTTTATTTTGTTAAGAATTAAAAATATATATATAGTTTTGACATTTTAAATCTAAAAATTCATGAAATTTTTTCTCTTTCCATTTTTTATTTTTCATTTAATAAAGTTTTTTAAACATATTTAGGAATAGGAAAAAAAACTAGTTTACATTTAGAAATACCTTCAAATAAATTTAAAAAGAGTATCTATTAAAAAAATTTAAATATATAATATTTTTTAATTAATTCTCTAGCTTTTTATAGTTTTAATAAACTACTTTAAACCAAATCTAAAAGCATTGAACATTTATACATGAAAACTTAAATCAAGCAATGTTTCTTTGTTAGTCTTTTAGTTTTAATTTGAAAAAGTTAGTAATATATATATTATTAAAATAACTCAACCTGTAATTATAAANGTATAAAATAAAACTTTTAAAAAAAATAATAAACATTATATATATATATATATATATATATATATATTAAAACAATGCAACTTCTATGTTAATATATATAAAATAAGAAAAAAATTACAATTAAAAATATATAAAATAAATGAAATAAATATTCAGTCCTCCATACGAAACCTGCAAAAGGTCTTTCATGCACAACCTACAGACATTTCATCCTTGGACCTATCTTTCGATCTATGCATCCGATCTGAGCATTGGTCCTTCCACCCTAAAACCTACAAATATAAGATATTCACAATAAAACAGATTGAACGAGTGAGCAACGATCCGCATGGCTAGCCTGTGATAAATTTTAAGACTATTAGAGGATAAAGGTCATTTCTGATTTCCCTTTTAGATATATTCGGTTGTCAATGAAATGGCCCTGCACGCAACAAAAGGTTTAGTTCGTGTCTTCTCACCGAGAATTGTTCCTCAGATTCTTACTTTCCATCGTTAAGAGACAATTCTATCTTTAGACTGAAGGGATGCGAAATTCCTATCAGCAGTTATGGGATTGTGGATATCCTTCCACCGATTCTACAACATTACCGTTTGGTGCTTGTTTCAACCAACTCACTAGATTTGATCGATGGTTTGATGCCGTCGATTCAATAACAATACACTTCGAATATTTCGTGATATGATATAGTGTCTGGTTGTTGGCCATTTTTAATAAAAAAACTATTATATGAGATTTGCATGGTGATTGAGTTGCCAGAATGGAGAATATTGTGGGCACGCCCTGAACCAACCTTATATTTTTGGATGGTTTCCATTTTTTCAGGGTATATGTTAGATGGCTTTGACCCTGGTATGTTATGGACTTGTTTGATTTATTTTTCTCCTAATTGTTCAAAATGCTTCATGAAGCAAACATCGAGGAGCTACACTAGACAGAACAAACTTCCTTTATCGTAGGTGCCAGGTTTAAAGGGTTAAGTATTCTGTCAATTTGACTAGGAACTAGCATCTTGTCTCATACCTTTGGAACTTATACCATTTGGGTGGGGTAGACCAGATAAAGACCAAAATCCTGGTAGATGGATTCAGACTCCATCGAAATAAACCATGTTGGCTTTGTTTGTAATTTTTAACCACTGATGGACGGATGCATTCTGGACTATTAAAGCTAAGGCATTTGTCATGGTTCATGTTCTTTGATAATGATTGAAATTCATCTTCATACATAATTCTATGAAAGCCAATCCTCTCTATTATATTAAAAGAGTGCCAGCCCTTTGTGTTACCCATGCTTCTTTTATGTTTGCATTGTTTCAATTGGGATATGTCACTATGTAATAAATTAAATGTTTGTCCATAATATTGTTCTTCCACATAAAGCTTTTCAAGAATATGGTAATTAAGTCAGAGCCATTCATTACCATTCATTACCTGACCGAGTGTAAGGGAAATAATTGGACCAAGGTCACATTTAATCCTTATTTTATTAAGTTCAACTTGAGCGAGATGATGTTGTTTCCTTGATGAGAAAGAGAGTTGTGGATGTAGCTGGATACCTTAAGAAGATTGTTAGAGTTGAATTGAATGGACAACTATTGTTTGCCCAGACCTTTTAGGAATATGTTGGCCTCTACTTGAAAGCAACGTTGAAATCCAAGCCAGATCCTCTACCAAGGTCTTTTCTACTTAATTAATAATCTAGTTATGAAAAATTATTATCGTTTTATTTTCTGTTAATATTATACCATCATTATCATTTTATTGCGTTTTCAGAATCTTTTAAAAAGTAGATACCGATGGGACATCTCTAGATATGTCCTTTATGCGTTCTCCTCTCCTCACCAGTCTTTACCTTCATTCTCCGCCACCCTTGATTTATTCACTTTCCAGACCCACGCACCATCAAACAAATAGAGAAAATAAAACTCTTCACAGGCTGTGGGAAATATTGCGCAAACCAAAAATGAAAAACGTAATGGAACTCTGAAGCAAAGTAAGACTGCTAGAAGACAATTTTTGGAATTTAGTCGAATTCCTATGAATTCGGTATGTGTTTGTGTTTGGTAAAGGTGTATGTGTACATGCGTCCTGATTTCATAAACAAAAAGCCACCATCAAAACATAATATACCAAACATTGAGACACTATCAGACATCCCAACGTATGCATTGTCCATAATTCATGCTTGAAAGACTACTTAGAAACCTAGTAGAAAGTTGATTTTTCAAAATCGCTATAGCTCATCAAGATCTGAACAAAACAAAATTCTTTAAAATAGGAAAAATCAGCTTCACTCTCCACCTCTAACCACATTTGGAGTAAAGACACGTATGACAGCTGCCAGCAATCGTCTCCCTCGTTGTTAGATCCATAAATACACAGTGATAGGGGTAAAAGTTAATTTTTCCTTTACTCTCATGCAAGAGATGGTGGAGAATTGAAGATTTTGAAGTAGAATTGATAAGAAACCTGCAAGCATACACAAAGACAAAAACAATTTGTCCAAAGCAAAATAACATGCAGGAAACTCTGTCCCAGTAAGATCGAGATCCATCTATACACTTGAAGAAAGATTGCCTCCTTGCAGCTGGTGCGCAATTGATCATTATCGCTTTAATAAAAAAAGTATAATGGTGGCAGCTATAAGATCCCACAGGTTTCAATTTATTGTTACAGTAATGGGGTACATAAAAATTGTTCACAGTAATGGTTAATTTCCTCATGTTCAAGCTATTTAAAGACATGAAATATTTCTTTAATAATTACATTTGTTTTAGTGATCTTTCCGAGTTTTTTAAATTGCTTGTGTGACTTTATGTCCATAAAATCAGCTCCATTTTTAACACCAATGAGACCGGAATTTATACTATTCAGAATTACAAAATTATGTTTATTGTTTAAGAATAGTTTGAATGGACCAATTATTTATGTTTGTTAATATTTCTCCATGATTGAGTTGAATAGGTGAGTGGGTGGCCCCAGTTTCAATATAGAAACATATTTCATCAGCTATTACATACCTTTTTATTATCAAGTAATCGATACGGCCTGCCTGCACATGGATCATCCAATGTATAGATCTATTAGATTTGTGAGGGAGATCTCACCCATACCTAGAAAACAAAAATTATTATTTTTCTTTTAGACTTTAAAAATTGCTATATGGCCTCTTTATCGTATAAAATATTTATTAGGGCTATACATATTTAATAAACAACAATTGAAGGATTGTGATATCATTATTAAGGAACATGAACTTGGGCCAAGTGCTCTTACTTTATGGAATTTGTACCACCTATAATAAAATAATAACTATTCTTGTCTTTATATTATCACACATCTTAATCTTAAGCTAATGTGTTGTGTAAAGACTTAACAATTAGACTCGAACCTCAATAGAGAGAGTGGCTCGCTTAGTGACTGGAAAACTTTTGGCGGTTAAACATGAAATACACCATGGTTTAGAAAACCATACCTTTTAACATGGCATAGGAAACCATAAACTTTTATGTGCCTTTATACTGACATTAAGTATAAATGATTTAATAGCCATGTAGTTCATGAAAAGTTTAAAGTAAAATAATGTTTTTATTTCTTAATGATTTTATAAAATATTTAATAGAAAGATCAAACATTTTATTTTACATAATAATTATAAAATCATAATTCTCAAATAATTAAATAGGTTATTTGGACACATTGGTTATTAATTTGAGAAAATGGAAGGTTCACACTTTAATCAAATTTTGGATAGGAGGGAATTTAGCATTTCTAAATGAAAGTTTAAGGGCTAAAGGATTGAATCTCGACACATCAGCGTGCATTCAAATATTTGGAATAAGGATAATTGACGAAGATGGATGGGACACTCATGATTTCGAAAAATTTCTAGTGAACATTCCACGAGAGGAATTCAGGATCTTCTTTGCATGCTGTGCTGCTAGAATCTGAGAATTTTGGCGAGAGATATGGTACCAACACCTTGATTTAAATATATTTGTCAAAATTTCCTAAATCTCAATCGTGTGTTAGAATGCAATTTTAAGAGTGAATTTAATGAGTATGCAATAATTTCCTATAAAATTTAAAAACTAATTGTATGTATGTATGTCTATCTTTTGGCATGTTTAAGAACAATATATGATTTTCTTACATATTCTTAATTTTCTTAGTTGTTATACTTAATGACAATTTTTTATCATAGGAATTTCATAGTCATCAAATTTGAACAAATAATAAGTTTAAATTGCAATGAGCATAGTGTTTACAGAAAAATTTAAACATATTACTTAACACATACGATCTCATCAAATTGATAATAGTTCATCAACTAAAGGAAATTAGACAATCTAGAAGCTCGATACAAAAACTCTAAATCAAAGTGTGTTTCATGTTCTTTGAAATTGAACGCAGATGCTATCACAGCTAAGCCTTCTTCTAAATTTTTATTTTTTCACAGTCGTACCTGGCACATATTTGGTTTGGGGGAGGTAGGTGTTCGCTCCAATTTAGGTAGGTGTTTGTTTCAAGCTACCAAACTTATCATAAAAATCGTTTGTTTGATCATTAAGATAGTCTGCTTTTAGACGGTTCAACCACTGAAAGGGTCCACCCTTTCTCTCTGTTTGCTCAATCTTTACATAAACACGCATTAGGATGCAAAAACTCCAATTTTTGTTTTTTTTTGCAAAATAATTGAAAACATAGAGAAAAAAACACATTGACATTAAAATAAGAAGCACATAAAATTTGCTTTTGTAAAATCAAATTTAGAAATCATAAAAGGGTTATGATAACATTACAAAAATAAAAATAAAATAAAAATTGAAAATTAAAAACATATATAAATAAATAAATAAAACATTTAGGTAACAAAAAAAATCATAAATGAGGAATCTTTTCAAATTTTATGTTTGTTGCACTAACTTGTTTTCACAAGTCGCTCAAAAACTAGTTTTGAGAAGAAGGGTTGCTACTTCAGGTATAAAAGAATTTTATTTATTCTCTTTGACATGTTTTGTTAAGCACATATTTTCATGTATTTTCAGTTCTCTCACAAGTTTGTTGCAGGAAAATGCTAAGCTCTTTTGTAGATTCAAAGATGAATGAATGGCATTTCTAAAATCGCAGAAAACTTTCCAAAAAATGCTCCATTGGAAGCTTGAAGGAGTTGAATTTTCCTTGTGTATGTCATGACATTTGCTGCTACACAGAAGCCCTTCAGAAACCAATTACACCCGACTTTTTCCTTCAAAGCATATTCGTCATCCATGTCAGAGTCTACTTTTTCTACCTTATACATTATAACTTCCCACATGTCTACCTTTTTGAGTCACACACATTTTTCCTCATTTTTAGTTTATCTTTTTCCTTCATAACAAAACCATTCATCTTCCTTTTTATGACTACATTGATTTGTTATCCCTTCCATAAAAACTATTGACCATGAAATATTTTATCTATCATCACACCACTCATTGTGTACAACTTCTATTGACTGATGTGGGATTCCTTAAGGCCCACCTTTCAATGAGTCTTGCCCCATTGATCTTAGCACCTTATCTGGGATAGATACTAGAGTTCATTTTAGTACCTTGAGGCTTGCATGCCTTAATGGCAAGTTCTCTTTTTGGCAGTCATGGGAATACATCAATGTCCCTTGATCGTTATATTTTTTCAAGTGGCTCGACATCAGCTCATCTATTTGGACTTCACAAGATGTACTTAGGTACATTGGCACTCATTGACATCAATGGTGATATTTTCTTGCATTGGTTAATGACGATCATCAATGGTCATTAATCTAGTGACTTATTTCCATGTTTGAGATCAAAACATTCATTCGCATGGTAATAATTGTACCATTAGGTTTTGTAGCAACTGGAGACTATATACTTTGCATGCCTCCATCAACAGTTTTACAGCAACATACTTCAGCCATATGAGAGTACAACAGTTCTACTTTTATCTCTCATCTTTTACATCATCTAACCAAGAAATAGTTCAGATCCTTCACTTCATACTCTATGATCCAGCAGGAGCAGCCACATTCCTATTTTAAATAGATCATTGACTTTTTGGGTAAGAGGAGGTATGTTTTTTTGTAATCTTTTAAATTCTAGAAAATGAATGAATTTGGAAATTCCCTCATTACATTTCCTTTCTCCTCTTCATAAACCTAATACATCTTAAGTTGGGGGGGGGGTCGACTAGTCATTATCATTTTACATATTCATCATCTCATTTACCATTAACCAACATGTCTTTCCTAAACTATACTGGCATGATTCATAATATGAAGAAAAGGATTTCTAATATAAATTGATTGCTCATCATTTCTAATGCATGTATACTTTTAAATGTTATGTATTGCAGCAAAAATATAAGTAAAAGAAATGAATGTTGTTAACACAAGAACCAACATTTGTTATTGTTGTCACACAAGAACCAACCATAAGGAAAATTGTTGTCACTCATGCATTTTAAAATCATGGAATGATTTATTGTTACATATTACCATCATCATGAAAATCTTAGCTACAAAGCCACAAGTTAAAAAGAAAATCAATGCATAGTTGCATGAGGACATACAACTAATCAAGCTGGGGGGAATGTTGAGCCACAAAAATACCACATTTTATTCATCTTTCACATACAATTTATCACCTTGTTCCTATTTTATCCTTCCATAAAACCATTAATATTGACCACTTTCATAATAAATATGAGTTTATATCACTATTTTCCAAATCATTTATTTTTGAGTATTTTGAGTGAATTTGTGGTTAATTATTGAGAAAAATAACATATTTTCATTATACTTTAAAGTTGGATGAGTTTGGTGATGCTTAGAGGTGTATTTGAAGACTTTAACAAGCTTAAAAGTTACCACCTAGCCTCAAATTCGAATTTCATATTCAAGATCTGGGCTAATTTCAAGGAGAAGATCATGGAAATGTTGAGAGAAGATATCATCCAATATTTCTTGGAGAATTTGAAGGAATGAGTTGCATATTTGTTGAGGATTTGAAGGGATGATTTCTATATTTGTTGAGTATTTGAAGGGATAAGCTGAGAAAATAGTGAATCTATAATTATGATTAGTTATATTGAATTCATGTATAAACAAGAGGGCTCTCTCCGCATTTTTGTTAGAGATATCTCTAGTGGTTTGGAAGTAGAGAATAGTTTAGATTTAGTAATTGAATAGATTTTTATTGTTATGTAATGGAGATGATGCCTAATGAACATCTTTTGATTCTCCCATGTTATTATAGATTTTCAGTAATTTGTTTCTTATGAGTTGTTAATATAGATTTTCAGTTATGTTTTGCTTATGAATTATTAGCATAGATTTTTTGTGAGCTCACAAGTTAATGTCAATTGCATTATATCAGTTTATTTCATGCAATTTTATGCTTTCTTAGATCAAATTTATTTCCTACAATTTCCTGCTTTTCTAGATTAGATTTATTTTCATGTCATTTCCTGCTTTTGCGAGTTTAATTCAATTTTAGTTACATGTATTTCTGATTTCAGTCATCTAGAATACTAGATTAAGTTCCGTGACACTCTACCCTTGCATATATTTTGTCTATACCTCACAAGTTTATGCTCTCTCTGGGTTAGCAATTAAATCATTGGATATCTATTATAAATTGTTTAATGTTTTGCACCAAGAATGGATGAAAAAGGGAACCCAATAGTTGTAAAAGGAATAGGCATTAGAGGAAATTTCAACTCAAAATGGGCCTCCTAAAATGAACTAATAAAATAATATTTATTAATTTTGGTGGAAGAAAATTAAAAAACTACTTTTTTGTTTGTATTTTTGACATATCTCCCTGTGTTTTTACTCAAATTTCGATCGAGAGAGCTCGTTGGATGCGGAATTGAATTCCACATCCAACGAGTACCCACTCGGCATACTTTTGACGGACCCCGCTACCCCAAAAACAAGAAATACCTGAAAAAATGGAATGATGATGTCATCATTCCGTTTTTCAGGTATTTCTTGTTTTTGGAGAAGCGGGGTCCGTCAAAAGTATGCCGAGTGGGTACTCGTTGGATGCGGAATTTAATTCCGCATCCAACGAGCTATCCCGATCGAAATTTGAGTAAAAACATAGGGAGATATGTTAAAAATACAAACAAAAAAAGTAGTATTTTTATGATACCTATCCCCAAATTTATATTAAAAAAGTGTTTAATACCTATACGGTATTTCAAATTTAAAGCAATTTCATTGGCTAACACATGATGACATGGAATTTGAATAAAAGTTAAAAGGCCCATTTTGAGTTGAAATTTCCTCTAATGAAAGATAATTTTTGTAAGACAGATTTCAATGATGCAATTGAAGAATATTTGTAGAAAAGGTTGTCAGTTGTATGCAGCCCATATTGAGGAGGAAGCAGAGAATGAAGCTCTCAAGTTGGAGGACTATTACATGTTGCAAAAATTCAGAGATGTTTTTCTTGATGAGATTCCAAGGCTTCCTCCAAAGAGAAACATTGATTTCATGATTGAGCTTGTGCCAGGAGTACCACGTATTAGATTTTTATCATATAAGATAACATTATGATCTTAGGATCTTTAACTGAGAGAATAACATGCACAGCAATGAAACACAAGAGACAAGAGACACAAATAATTTTCCTCAGGGAAACCATAAAGGAGAAAACACTGTAACTTCCTCAGAGATAGAATCAACACCAAAGGTAAAACCTGAAAACATAAATATGATCTCCTGATAGTAGCAGTCTCTCTCTCACACACTGAGAGAGCTTCTTCTCTCTCACTCATGCACCCCAATGAGTGAGTGTGTGTGTCATAAATAGAGAGACTCACTCTCTATTTATATTCTTCCATTCACTTGGAACCCACTCCATCATATCGGCATCACTTAACAATTACTTACTAGAGTCGACATCTCTAGGAGTGTCTAATAACCCTAGTGCCCCACCACTTCTGGGGACTTTTCCTCCTCCAACCAATAGGAGGGTAACACAATGGTGGGGACTATTGCCCCGACTTAAAATGACTCACCTAGGGTCTACTTCACTAGAATAGTCTAATAACCCAAGGACCCCATAACTGTGGGGACTTTAACCCTTGACCAATAGGAGGGTTACCCACAATGACTTGACATGAATTTTTCATTTTAGAAACTTCTCAAAATAAACATCAAGGTATGACATGATTCAAGTACATCACAAATACATCCTTGAATAAACATCGGGTTACAATACATAAGAAATATGGATGAGCACATTCCGAAGTTACAAATACATCAACACTCTCTCTTAACTAGGAAGGTATTCTCTCGACATAATTTATCAGCACTATTCTTCTTCTCTATATCATCTGGATCATCATTGATTTCTCATCATCTTCATCTGGATATGGATCATCACTTGATATGGGTCAACATCATTGGATCTAGATCATCACTTGATTTGGATCATCATCGTTGAATCTAAATCATCACTTGATCTGGATCATCATGATCATTAGATAGATATCATCACTCGATCTGGATCATCATTGGACATCATCACTAGATCTGGACATCATCACTAGATCTAGATCATCACTCAATCTGGATCATCACTGGACATCATCACTAGATCTAGATCATCACTCAATCTGGATCATCACTGGACATCATCACGGGATCTGAATCATCACTCGATCTAGATCATCACTGCTGGATCATCTTCACTGGATCTGGATCATCACTCGATTTGGATCATCATGGGTGCTATCTCATGATTCTTCTTGTCATAGGAAGTTCTACACAACCAACCATTTTTCATGTTGGTTGTAGGCCTAGCCTCCATGTAGGTCTTCTTCAGCACTTATATCTAACCTACTCATCAGAAAGGCACGATACTCACATCCATCCAAGCTGGAACCACATCCTACCGATGGAAGATCTATGTTCTTCCATTCAGGCCAGAACCAAATCCTGCTCACAATGATGGAAGAGATATGTACTTCCATCCAGGCTGGAACCACATCCTACCACAATGATGGAATATTTTTGTACTTTCATCCAAGCCAAAACCACATCCTACCACAATGATGGAAGATCTCGGTTCTTCCATCCAGGCTGGAACCACATTCTACCACAATGATGGAAGATTTCTGTACTTCCATCCAAGCTGAAACCACATCCTACCACAATGATGGAAGTTCTTTGTTCTTCCATCTAGTCTGGAACCACATCCTGCTCACAATGATGAAATACTCTCATCCAGGATGGAACACATCCTGCTCACAATGATGAAATATTTTTGCACTTACATTCATCTAGGCAGGAACATATCCTACTCACAATGATGAAAAGGCTCTACACTTACATCCATCTAGGCGGGAACACATCCTTCTCACAATGATGGAAGGGATCTGCACTCATATCTAATCTTGTAGGAACCAATCCTACAGTCACATCAGAATGGCCTCCAGTCCTCTACTGAGCTACCTGGTAACTGACCAGGTGCCTCCATTCTCCTAGAGAATGGAAGTTGCCCTTACATATGACCTGCTCGTCGGAATGGCCAACACTCATATCTAACATGGAAGGAACCTAATCCTTTAGCCATGCCAAAATGGTTCAGCCCTTACATCTGATAAAGTGGGAACACATCCCTCTATCACATCAGAATGGCTTCTCAGTCCTAGACTAAGTTTTCTCGGTAACTGACCAGGTACCTCCATTCCCAGAATGGAAATTTCCCTTACATTTTTCCTACTTGATAGAATGGCTAGCACTCACATATGACATGGAATGAACCAATCCTCTCACCATGATAGAATGGCTCGTCCCTTATATCTAACCTACTCATCAGAATGGCTATGGATCTCAACACTCATATCTAACATGGAAGGAACCAATCCTCTCACCATGACAGAATGGCTCGTCCCTTACATCTGACCATGGAAGGAACCAATGCTCTCACCATGTCAAAATGGCTATGGGTCTCATCACTTTCCCTTAGAGGAAACATCGATATGGACAACACCAAGCTTCTCCCTGAAGTACTCGAACTTCAGCCTACCCAATGGCTTCACCAATACATCAGGTATATGTTCCTCTGTTGAAACATACTAGAGCTTCACTGCTCCCCTCTGCACCATATCCCTGATATAGTGATACTTGATCTTGATATGCTTTGACTTGTCATGGAACACTAGATTCTCTAACAACTTCATGCAACTCTGGTTGTCCCAATGTATACAAGTAGCATCCATCTGGAGATCAAATAAATATGACAGTAGCTTTTGTAGCCATACTACCTCATAACTAGCTAAACAAGCTATGACATACTCTACTTCAGCTGTACTCAATGCCACACAAGATTGCTTCCTGCTAAACCAAGAGATCACACTTGATCCCATATTGAAGCAACACCCCAAAGTGTTCTTCCTATTGATGGCACTTCCTACCCAGTGTACATCAACATAACCCTCCAAGTTAATCTTCTGATTCGTATCGTACGTGAGCCAATAATCAATTGTACCCTTCAAGTACCTTAGAATATGCTTTGCAGCAATCAAGTGAACATGTCTCAGATCTATCAAGAACTAGCTCAAGGTGTTCACGTCAAAGAAAATGTATGGTATCGTGTTCATCAGATACGTCAAGGACCCAATCATCTGATGATACATCGTAGCGTCAACCATCTCTGACGAAGCATCACTTAACAGCTTCAGGTTCGATGCCGTAGGTGTGGTCATGTAGTCCATCATCCTGAACCTATTCAGGATCTCTACTGCATACTTCCCTTTTCCACACCTCCATGCCTAGAAAATAGTGCATTGACACATAACAAGAGCATCACTAGTCTTCTGCCTTCAACCTTGAGGAAAAGGTTGGAATCGAATTTACTCTTAGTAAATACTAGAGTCATCATTAATATTTCCACCCTGTCATACCATGTTGAAACAAAGGATCTTCTGTAGTCACTCCCTTTGAAGCATCATACTCCCTCTGTCTTCCATCCTCTATGCACTAAAACATTTTGTACCAGAGTGACTAGTAGCTTCCTATGCTACTAATCTTCTATGTATCCATCTAGGATCATTGGATACCAAGATCCTCTATCTTGAACTTTTTCAAAATTTCATCTCGCACCCAACTATGAGCTTGTCATCCTCTATCAACCGTGTAGCAAAGGTTCAAATCTTCATCAAACTCCTCATGTATGTGTTATCCCATGGGTGTCTTCTAAGCTCGTACAAGGTCTTCTTTCATTTGCACACATGATTATTCTTGTCATGTGTCTCAACTCCCACTGGTTGCAAATGTCTCTTTGAATCTTTCCTTGTATCCCATGAATTTTCCATCTACTGCATGATGGAACTACGAACTTCCCTTCATCTATCGATACTGCATCCTAGATATCATTCTTTTTGAACTTATCTTCCCTTTCTTATTGGAAGATTCTACACCAATGATGTCGCTGTATTCATCATATTATTTTCCATCTTTGAACTGTCGTCACTTTTTCTCTGGAACAAGTCTCATTCTTCTTTGCTTGTAGTCGATTATGTATGCAATCTTTCCTACAAGTCAAATGCATTTGTATGGTTAGAAACATTTCATAAGGAATATTCATACTGCCAAGTTCTTATGCATAAATATATGATCATGCAAGTACTTTAGCCAATACAACATTCATCCATATCTCATTGAAACTTTCTAGATGCCTTCCATCTCTACCAGGACAACATTGATATTGTGCACTAATCCAATATGTAAGCAAAGAGGTTTCATTCTAGATAAGCAGCAATGGAGAGTTGTATAGCACCATGAGCTACTTACCCATCACATGCATATTAGTAGTATACTATCATTAATGCAAACATCCTATCATGCATAATACATCAACTGAATATAAACAAATGCATAACAAAACAATATCATGAAATGATAATTGAATACTTATCTTTATTTGTTTCGTGGGTAGACTCCTTCTTGAGCCTTCAGCTTCATCATCTTCTTCATTCATGATAGCATAATTTCTTATCCAAATGCTAAGGTGGATAAGAGGTGCTTCAAGAGTTGAGTTCTTCATATTCCTCATCACTTGAGGGATCTTCTTTGGATGGTGAGAGCTTGATATTCAATTACTCCCATCTTCTCTTCTCTTCTTATGAGTTGAGCTTCTTCTTCTTCCCAGAGTCTACTGAAAGTAATCACTTCCTTCTGGCACAAATTCCTTGAATGAATGAATCCCATGATCCTGGGAGGCCATTCAAGGTGGCCATCACCACTTCTGCATTATTCACTTCTTCTTTTACCGCTTCAAGTTTTTCTTTGATTTGAGAGACCCTTATGACTTCATGGCCTTGTTAGTTTTCAACATTAAGCTAGAATTATTAGGATCTTTAACTGAGAGAATAAAAAGTACATCAATCAAACACGTGAGACAATGAACACAATGTTTTTCCTCAGGAAAACCATAAAGGATAAAATCCTGAAACTTCCTTAGAGATAGAGTCAGCACCAAAACAGTAAAAGCCCCAAAATAGTAAGTGATCTCCCAATAGCAATAATCTTCTTCTTATCTATTCCCAGTGTCTTCTCCTTCCTCAAAGATGCGCTATACTTGAGTGTGTATGAGTTCTGTGACAAATAGAGACTTCAGTTCTCTATTTATACTATTCTCGACATGACTAAAACCCTACCAGGGCCAACCTCTACTAGGAGTGTCTAATAACCCTAGCACCCCAAAACTGTGGGGACTTTAACCCATAGACAATCGGAGGGTTACCCGCTATGACTTGACATGACTTGTTTACATTATTGATTCTCTCGATCAAAACATCGAGGCATGAAAACATGACTCAATTACATTATAGATGCATCTCGGAATAAACATCAGGTTACAACACATAAGATACATAGATGAATACATTCTGAGGTTACAAATACATCAACACTCCCTCTTAACTAGGAAGGTATTCTTTCAACGCAATTTTCAACACTAGTCTTCTTCTCTATATCAGCTGGATCATCTCGTCATCTGCATATCAAGTCTTATGAGTCTTCAAGTCATATTCATCTTAAATTCATCTTCATTCTTTGAATATGTACCATCTCTTGATCTGGATCATCATGGGACATCATCACTGGATGTGGATCATCTCTCGATCTAGATCATCGCAGGTCATCATCACTAGATCTGGATCATCGCTCGATCTAGATCATCACTGGCTATCATCACTGGATCTCAATCATCACTCGATATGGATCATCACTGGTGCTATCTCATGATTCTTCTCATCATAGGAAGTTCTACAGAGCCAGCCCTTTTTCATGCTGGTTGTAGGCCTAGCCATCATGTAGGTCTTCGCCCAGCACTTACATCTGACCTACTTGTCAGAAAGGCATTCCCAACACTCACATCTGATCATATAGGAACCAGTCCTATAATCACATCAGAAAGGCCCAGCACTCACATTCACTAGCATTATAGGACATCACATCCCTAACATCTGTGAAAAGGATTCAGCACTTACATCTGACCTACTCATCAGAAAGGCACAGTACTCACACCCATCCAGGCTAGAACACATCCTACTCACAGTGATGGAAGATTTTTGTACTTCCATCCAGGCTGGAACACATCCTACTCACAATGATGGAATATTTTCTCAGTTTCATCTAGGCTGGAGCACATCTTTCTCACAATGATGAAATACTCTCATCCAAGATGGAACACATCCTACTCACAATGATGAAAGATTTATGCACTTACATTCATCGAGGCGGGAACACATCCTGCTCATAGTGATGAAAAGGGTTTGCACTTACATCCATCCAGGAGGGAACACATATTGCTCACAGTGATGGAAGGGCTTGCACTCACATCTGATCTTGTAGGAACTGATCCTGCAATCATATCAAAATGGCCTCAAGTCCTCCTTGAATGAGCTACCTAGTAACTAACCAGGTGCCTCCATTCTCCTAGAGAATGGTAGTTCCCCTTACATCCAACCTGCTCATCGGAATGGCCAATACTCACGTCTGACATGGAAGGAACTTAATCCTTTAGCCATGACAGAATGGTTCAACACTTACATCTGCTCAAGTGGGAACACATCCCTCTATCACATCAGAATGGCTACTCAGTCCTATATTGAGTGTTCTTGGTACCTCACCAGGCAGCTCCATTCAAAGAATAACAATTTCCCTTACATCTTTCCTACTCGACATAATGGCCAGTACTCATATCTGACATGGAAGGAAGCAACATGGAAGGAAGCAATCCTCTCACCATGACAGAATGGCTCAACCCTTACATCTAACCTACTCGTCAGAATGGCTATGGATCTCAGAACTCATATATGACATGGAAGGAACCAATCCTCTCACAATGAAAAAATGCCTCGGCCCTTGCATATGACCATGGAAGGAACCAGTGATCTGACAATGCATTGGAGAATCAATCGACTCTGATGAAGCATCACTCAATAGCTTCAAGATCGATGACATAGGTGTGGCCATAGCCTTGCAGTCCATTATCCCAAACCTCTTCAGCATCTCTACTGCATACTTCCCTTGTCCAAGGAAGGTTCCATCTATACTCTGCCACACCTTCATACCTAGAAAGTAATGCATCGTCCCCAAGTCCTTCATTTCAAACTCAGCAGCAAGCTTTCTCTTCGTATCAACAATTAACCCATATGTACTTATCACAAATATATCATCCACATATAGTAGAAGAATCATTGGGTTTCCATCCTCAAGTCTATAGTAAAGGTTGGAATCTGCTTTACTCTTGGTAAAGCCCAAACTGGATAGAAAGTTGTCAATTCTTCCGTACCAGGTCATAGGTGCCTATTTCAAATCGTACAGGGCTTTCTTCAATCTGTACACATGAGACTCCCTGTCACGTGTCTCAAATCCGATTTGTTGTTCTACATACACTTCCTCTTCCAGTACACCATTCAAGAAAGCAGTCTTGACATCCATCTGGTGTATCTTCCATTTCATCACTGCAGCCAGAGCAAGTACTGATCTGATGGAAGTATATCTGGATACAGGTGTAAAGGTTTCTTCATAGTCTATTCCTTCTTTCTGAGAGAAACCCCAAGCTTAAAATCTTGCCTTATATTTTTCAATGCTACCATCTGCATCATGCTTGATCTTGTAGATCCATTTTGAAGTTACAACTGACTTCCGTTCTGGTCTTGGGACAACATCCCAAACGTCATTCTTAATGATTGATTGATATTCTTCGATCATAGCATCCTTCCATTCTTTTCATTATGCCACTTCTTCATAACTGGAAGGTTCTTTATCAATGAAATAACATAGTAAAGCTACATACCCGGAGCAGGATCTGGTCCTCTTTGTTTCTCTGTGATTCTCTTCTGGAGCCCCATATCTTTCCGCACCTTAGATAAGTTCATGTACCCAAGCAGGTTTCCTCTTATGAGGATTCTTCTTCAAAGGTGGATCTACAAGTCTTTTTGGTTCTTCGAAATCGCGATCTTCTTCTTGAGCTTCTTCGTTCATGGTTGTATCATGAATTCTAGGTGCTTCTGCTTATGCTTCTTCAGGTTCTTCAGCAGGTCTGTTTCTAGATTTGTTGTAAGTTGTGTCTTCATTGAATTTCACATGCCTACTAATGTCAATATTCTTGTACCTTGGAAAATATATTTTGTAAGCCTTCAAGCTTTCAGAGTATCCCACAAATATGCCCTTCTTTCCTGAAGGATCTAATTTTGTTCTCTTCTCTTTTGGAATGTGTATGTACACAGGACATCCGAATATTCTGAAATGGTTGACTTCTGGTTTCTTTCCAGAGAAGACTTCTTCAGGAGTCTTGTTCTTTAGTACTCTATGTGGAGTATAGTTCTATACATACACCATTGTTCTAGAATATTCCGCCCAAAGATGCATACGAAAATCTTAATCATGAAGCATGGCTTTTGCAACTTCCATGATGGTTCTATTCTTTTGTTCCGCAATCCCGTTCTGTTGTGGATTATAAGGAGTGGACAACTCCCTCTTAATCTCTGATTTTTGCATAGCTCTTTGAATTCATTCGAAGTGAATTCTCCGCTATTATCTGATCGAAAATTCTTGATATTCTTTTTAGTGTGGTTCTCAATCAAGGCTTTGAATTCCTTGAATTTGATGAATACTTCATCTTTGTTCTTCATGAAGTAAACCCATGTCTTCCTAGAAAAATCATCAACAAAAGAAACATAGTATGCATACCCTCTTAGTGAGTTTGATGACATCGAACCGCATACATCGGAGTGGATGATTTCGAGTATTCCTTTGGCTTTGCTTTCACTGCAGGGAAATGTCTTCTTTGTATTCTTTCCTTTCTCACATCCTTTGTAGATCCCATCATGTTTTGTTTAGAATTTGGGAAGACCTTCAATAGCTTTGCTTGCAATAGGTAGTGCTCTGTAATGCACATGTGTAAGCCTTCTATGCCAAAGCTCATTTGGCTCTACTATGTCATGGACCAAGGCTTGTTTTGGATGGCCCTTCAATTTGTACAATCCTCCTTCTTGTTCTCCAATCACCACTGCATCATTGATAGTCTTACCTCTTGGCCACATGATGACTTGACCATCTATGAATGCAACCCTCATTCCTTTTGCATCCAATGATGATATGGAGAAAATGTTCTTCTTGAGTCCTATCACAAACAATACTTCTTTCATCGTTAGAGACTTACCAGAGTCTAGTTTATATGAATATTCGCCACTATATTTTATTGGATATTGGTAGTCATCTCCTAGCTTCACCTTGTGAAGTGATTCATGTTCTGACAATCTTACAAAGGATTCCTTGAATCCAGTCATATGATTGGAAGCCACACTATCTATAAGCCAATCATCACTACCATGAGTAATGTTACCTGTGAGAGCGGAGATCAGAACATATTCATCCTCGCTTGAAGAATCTTCACTTTCATATCTGGATCTCTTCTTGGATGGTTCATCATCCTCTGCAGCATGAACATGATGTATTCTTTTGTTCCCCTTCTTCTTATGAGAGTGGTTCTTGTTTTTAGGAGAGTCTTTTGCAAACTTTCCTATCTCATCACATGTATAACATCTTAATCTAGATAGGTCATTTCTATTGTTATCTCTATGATGGGAATTCTTACCTTTTAAGTGATGGGTTTTTCTTCTACCTCTCTTGGAGTGAACTGTGAGAGCTTGATCTTCACTTCCCATTTTCTCTTCTCAAGATGCTATCTGAGCTTCTTCTTGAGAACATTCTTCCCATAGTCTTTCGAATTTGACTAACTTCTTTCTAGCACATATTCATTGGATGAAAGAATCCCTTGACCTAGGAAGGCCATTCAAAGTAGTCATCACAATATCTACATTTTTCACTTATTCATCAACAAATTCTAATTGTTCCTTGATCTGAGAAACCATTGTGAAGTAGAACTAGATGGTATCTGCATTCTGAATCTTCACATTCTTCAGTTGATTCCTCAGAGTCATCTTCCAGTTTATGTTCTTCCCTTCAAACAAGTTGCTTAGGGAATCAAACATAGCTTTAGGTGTCTTGAGAGAGGACTCCTGTGGGATAAGGTGATCCTTGATAGAATCAGCAATGATCCTCTTTTCCATAACCATCTTCTTCTTATGTAATGCCTTTGCCTCATCTCCCTCTGGAACTGGAACCTCCTCATGAATGTAGGAGTCTAATTCATTCTCTTCCATGACTAGGGATATCATACTTCTAATCTCGGAAGTTGTCAGATCCCTAAAGATTTTCATCAAGCTTGGTATGATGAGACATATTAAACTGAGAATCTCAAATGGAAATATAAAAGATCTTAGATCTTACCATGTCAAGATGTTGGATCTGAAACATGAGCTGAAATCTTGTAGAATTGGTTCAGGAGAAAATTAGGGATTTTCTTTTCCGAAGTTTTGTCCACCCAAATGACTTGAAATTTGTCCCTAACTTCGATTTTGGGGAGGAGATAAATACAGGCCTGGGCTCACTGAAAAATTCCTCTTCTGTGAAAATCCCTAATTTCCGATAGTAGTGTCGGGTCCAAAACTGAAAAACCTTAGAATTGGATTTTGCTTCGACAGAAAGATGTGCCCTAAGGAGGAGAGTTATTCCACCTTATGTTTTCTGAAAATATATAAAGGAATATCCACAAACTAGGAAGCCCTAGTTCCCACAGCTGTACAATGTCTTCTTTTCAGGTTAGCTCTGATACCATGTTAGTTTTTCAACATTAAGCTAGCATTATTAGGAGAGTCCATTTCTCTATTTATACTAATCCTGACATGACTAAAACCCTACTAGGGCCGACCTCTACTAGGAGAGTCTAATAACCCTAGTGCCCCGGAACTGCAGGGACCTTAACGCTTAGACAATCGGAGGGTTACCCACTATGACTTGACATGACTTGTTTACATTATTGATTCTCCCGATCGAACCATCGGGGCATGACAACATGACTCAATTACATTATAGATACATCCCAGAATAAACATCGGGTTACAATACATAAGATACATAGATGAATACATTATGAAGTTACAAATACATCAACAGGTCTCTGCATTCTCGATCTTCACATTCTTCAACTGGTTTCTTAAGGTCATCTTCTGATGTATGTTCTTTCCTTAAAATATCATGCTCAAGGAATCAAACATATTTGTTGTCTTTAGGGAAGACACTTGTGGTACAAATTGATCTGTGATTGAATCAACAATGATCTTCTTGGCCTTGACCAAGTTCTTCTTGTGTAAGGCTTCTAACATCATCTCCCTCTGGAACTGAAACCTCTCTACTCATGTAGGTGTCCAATTCATTTTCTTCAGAGAGATCATATATTTCTATACTTGGAAGTCATCAACTTCACCAAGATTATCATCAAGCTGATGTCATAGATCACTTTGAAATGAGAACATCAAATTAAAATAGTAAAGGATTAGATCTTACTGATTTGAGGTGTCCATCCTAGTTCCGGAGCTGGCTGATCTAGGGTTTGTCACAGAAACCCTAATTTTCAAAAATTGGAATATTTTCACATATAATTGGATAGACATATAGATCTCTTCAAATGGAGGTGTCCAATGTACTCCTTTTTTCTGAAAACAGTGGAGGGAAGCTCCCGGAACAAGAAGCCCTAGTTTTCCAATTTCTTCTGCAGCAATGCCTGTCACTACTTCTATGATATCTCTAAAATTACGAATCCTCTATGTCTTAAATTTCTCACTGAAGTAACCTCGCATGTCCCGGATTCAACAACATAAGTTTCATAATAATTGGTTTCACCAATTGGGATTTATGATCATTTTCCCAAGGTGACCTGTTAGAGGACTGTTCAGAATAGTGAAGTTGTACGGACTTCCATGTGTCATTGTTTCATCTTCTGGGTCTGAAATTCGGACCACATAAGTTACAGTATATTCCATTTTTGGAAAATCTTCAATAATTCCATTTGGACCTTGTATCCCAAGCTATAGCAATTATCCCTAGGTGTCTTGTTTAGGGATGAATTCTGGAAGAGGTTGGAACCCTAACTTGGAGGGATCATATATCCCAAAATAAAGCCAATATGAGAATAAATTTTGGACACAGTGTTCATCATGATTTTATCTTTGGTACCAATTATTTTCCACTCCTGATCCTTCACCAATATTGGGATATAGAAAATGTACCAAAACTTATCAGTTTTAGTATTTAGGGTTTTTCTAGCTCAGAATCAAACTAGGGTTTGAATTTCCTTGAGTTTCACCCAACCAAATTTCTTGGTCGAGGCCTATAAACTTTGATTTTGATGAGGAGAAAAATTGTATGCTGGGATCACTCAAAAATTCCTCTTCTCTAGAAATCCCTAATTTCCGCATCGAAAACTAAAAATGCTCGGAATTGAATTCCGCTTCGACAGAAAGATGCACCTTTCAATGGAGATTCATCCTAGCATACTTTTGCTAATGGATTGTAGAGAGAGACCCAAAAAGTAAGAAGCCATAGTTTCTACAGCTGCACAATGTCTTCTTCTTAGGTTAGCTCTGATACCATGTTAGATTTTTATCATATAAGCTACCATTATGATCTTAGGATCTTTAACTGAGAGAATAACATGCACAACAATAAAACACAAGCACAAGATAAGATACAAGAGACACAAAGAAATTTCCTCGAGGAAACCATAAAGGAGAAATTTACCCCAAAACTTCCTCAAATATATAATTAGCACCAAAGGTAAAACTTGAAAACATAAAGATGATCTCTCGAGTGAGTGTGTGTGTCTTAAATAGAGAGACTCATTCTCTATTTATATTCTTCCATTCACTTGGAACCCACTCCATCATATCAACATCACTTAAAAATTACTTACTAGAGTCGACATCTCTAGGAGTGTCTAATAACCCCAGTGCCCCACCACTTGTGGGGACTTTGCCTCCTTCGACCAATAGGAGGGTAACCCAATGGTGGGGACTTTGCCTCCTTCGACCAATAGGAGGGTAACACAATGGTGGGGACTATTGCCCCCACTTACAATGAATCACCTAGGGTCGAATTCACTAGAATAGTCTAATAACCCAAGGGCCCCATAACTGTGGGGACTTTAACCCTTGACCAATAGGAGGGTTACCCATAATGACTTGACATGAATTTTTCATTATAGAAACTTCCTAGAATAAACATCAGGGTATGACATGACTCAAGTACATCACAAATACATCCCAAAATAAACATCGGGTTATAATACATAAGAAATATGGATGAATACATTCTGAAGTTACAAATACATCAACATCACGACTGTGCAAAGCACCTTACAGTATCAGTACATGAGAAATGTTAGAGATGAAGATGCAGCTGCAAGAATTGTTGGAGAAAAAGTATACCAGGTCAATTGTGTCTCCTTGGGGAGCACTAGTTATTTTTGTAAAGAAGAAATATGGTGCACTCATATTTTTTATTAATTACAGATAACTAAAAAAATTCACGGTGAAGAACAAATAACCCTTACTGAGAATTGATGACCTCTTTGATCAAATGAAAGGAGCAAAGGTATTTTCCAATATTGACTTGAGGTCTGGTTACCATCAGGTGAGAATCAAGGACGAAGACATTCATAATAAAACCTTCCAAATAAGGTATGGACATTATGAGTTTGAAGTGGTACCATTTGGTCTCACAAATGCCCCAACAACATTTATGTTCCTTATGAATAGTGTCTTCAACACGTATTTAGACAATTTTGTTATTGTTTTCCTTGATGACATTCTTATTTATTCTAAGAATGAGAAAAAGCATGAATAACATTTGAGACTAACATAGAAATTGATTAGACAACATCAGTTGTATGAAAAGATGAGCAAGTGTGACTTCTTTAAGGATAGAATTCAGTAGTTGGGTCACATTATTTCAGAAGAGGGTATATCCATGGAACCTGACAAGATTGAAACTATCAAGAATTGGCCCACTCCAAAGAATGTGACAGAGTTAAGATATTTTATGGGGCTTGTAGGATACTATATGGGATTGATTGAAAGGTTCTCTATAGTTGCAGATGCTATCACTTATTTGCAAAGGAAGGGAATAAAGTTCAAATCGACCTCAAAGTGCAAAGAAACTTTCCAGTGGTTGAATAATCTTCTGACAAGTGCACCAGTCTTGAAAGTTGCAAACATAGAAAAAGATTTCGTAGTATTTACGGATGCATGTGGTCAAGGAATTGGAGGAGTCCTAATGTAAGACAATGACATGATATGTTATGAATCCAAGAATTTGAAGGAGCATGAAAAGAACTATGTCACGCATGATCTGGAACTTGAAGCCATTGTACATGCTCTCAATATGTGGAGGCATTACTTGATGGGAATAAAATTTGAGTTAAGGATAGACCACTGTGGTTTTTAATTATTTGTTTGATCAGCCTACTCTTAATGCTAGGAAAGCTAGATGGCTGGAATTTTTATGTTAGTTTGATTTTTTTTAAAGAACATAAAAGGTAAGGAGAATGAGGTAGTTGATGCACTCATCAGGAAAGTACAAAAAATGCATGTGGAATCTATTATCATTTTCCAATCATATTTGAGACAGCAAATTATTAACCGTAATGTTGAAGATAAAATGTATGTGCAGGTAGAGGATAAATTGCAGTAGCAGAGCTATGAAAAGAAGTATGAAGGCTATAAGTTAGAAGAAGATGAAATTATTACTTATAAAAATAGAATTTACATTCCCAATGTATAATATTTGAGGAGGTTTGTTATGGATGAAATCCATCAAAATCCATATTCTGGTCACCGAGGATATCATAAGACAATTGCTACAATTAGAAAGCAATAATTTTGTCTAGGCATGAAAAAGGACAAGGCTATATATATTTCGAGATGCATGAAGTGTCAACAAGTGAAGGTTGAACATAAACACCCAATAGGTTTGTGCCATCCTTTGTCGGTTCCAAAATGAAAATGGGAAGTGATTTCGATGGAATTTATTACTGGATTGTCGATGACTTGGAGACAACATGATTCCATCATGGTTTTGGTGGACAAGTTGATGAAGGTAGCGCATTTTATACCAGCAAAGTCCATGCATAAGGATGATGATATTGCCAATATTTTCATGAAAGAAATTTTTAAATTGCATGGATTGCCTAAGGAAATATCCTCTGACAGAGATGTTAAGTTCACTTTTAAATTTTGGAAACGATTGTTTACAAACTTGGGAACAAAGTTGAATTTCAGCACTTCCTACCATGCTCAGAATGATGGATAGACCAAGAGAGTTAACCAGTTGCTGGAAGCCACGATTTGAATGTATGCGATTAACAAACCATCCAAGTGGGAAGACTATTTACTCCTGGTAGAGTTTGCTAATAAGAATGGACAGCAAGCATCCTTGGGGATGATTCCATATGAATCTTTGTATGGCAAGAGGTGCAGAACACCAGCAACTTGGGATAACCCAGTGAAAAGAGTTGTGATCGATCCATAATTGCTCAAGGAGATGGAGCAGGAACTTGTAAAAATAAGAAAGAATCTAAAGTCATCCCAATATAGATAGAAAAGCAGTAACATCCCCCTCGTGGAATAACTAGGATAGATTCATAGAAGGGATGCATAGTATAACTATTTTCTTTGATTTAGTCCTACCAACTAAGCTAAGCCCATTTTGTTGTTACTTAACCAGAACCATTCTTAAAGCATACCAAAATATAATTACTATAACATACATCCTATTGTCTCTTCATCATTTCCAATATGATCCTTAATCATTAAGCATTCTACCTATAATCAAACTAAACCATCAAATCATAAAGAGTCATCATACTACAAACTAGACATTCTCGAACGTTATTTCCATCACTCTCAAGTGCCACTTTCTTTTACAATCAGACTTCATAAACGTATTCAAGGTATATAAATGTTATGTTTACTTGTGCTCACCTCGAGTTTATATGATGTTATTTACCCTTTCCCTTGCAGAATGGTTCAAGTATCTATGTCTGTCCACACTTCATTGACTCCATACACAATTCAATTTAGGAGATTCTTCGTAATTCATAAAATAGACAATGAATATGAATATCATAAGTGTGACCAATAATATTTTTGGTCACAAAATTATCCTTGGAATAAAACCATATCAAAGCATCATGTTTTTAATTACAATGAATACAATCCATAGTCACAATATTACATGATCCATATAGACAATCTTTATGGCATCCACCACTCTTATAGATACAAGTAATAGGCAAAGGATTATTAACTCCTGAGGCAGCTGCTAATTAAAACAACAGGGTTAGGTAGTTACAATTTCATGAATCAAATGAAAATCTATCTTTTACATATTCAAATGTGTATAAGTTGTATGGTGTCCACCATACTTTCATCATATGCAAGCTATTTTCTATTTTACCTTGCAACATATTCCCTGCATTCACAGCTTGGATTTAAACAAGTAAGTTCATTAATAACATCATCCTAGATCATTCAAACAAATCATGTCATAAAATTTACTTATTCAAATAATGCATCTAGTAACTTTAACATCTAGCACTTAAATCTTACTTTCCTACTTTTAAGAGACTAATCTGACTGAAAGCTCAACTTCAACTTTCCTCCCAACCAATTGACATTATTCAGCATGTGTTATTCTTCCTAGCGTCACCCCCGAGCTGGGAGACGAACCCACTAAGGTAAGGAATAAAGTCAGAACCCTTCCCAAGTGCTCTAAACATAATCTAAGGTTCAACCACACAGTTATCAAACATATTTCTAACTTGCTACCCATTCGGGTGGCATTACTCTGGACTGTACATAATTTAAACCTCCCTTATATCACTGTATATTTACATTCCAGAACTAACAATTAATAATTTCTAGAATCTTAATGGTTAAAAAGGTTACCATTTTATAGAAACCATTGCGCAGAGGATTTCAAAATGGATGTAACATATCCATTCAAAACATGAACTAAGGAATGTACTTACTCATTTTACCTATACGATTCTAAAGGGATACCTTGTGGATCACCCAAATGAGTACGGGGATTTGCAATTTTGCAATGAACGAATACAAAACAAATGTGTAGAGGATAATATACAGCCAGATTAGAGATTTCACCTCCAGCCAATAAACAATGTCATACAAATAACATTTCTGGATGAGCAATTTCACATTCGGCTTATAAATCAATATAGAATAGCAGACAGTGCACATTTCTAGATCATGATTTCGCATTCAGCTTATAAAATAGTATAAAATAGCATGCAATTCACATTTCTAGATCTATGATGCCACCTTCAGCAAATAAACTTTTATGCAAGGGGCGGCATAGAGAAAATAACTCAGCCAATAAAAAAAATAAAAATAACATGCAATGGACATCTCTGGATCACGATTTCATATTCAGCTTATAAACTAGTATAAAATAGCATGCAATGCACATTTTTGGATTTGCGACTCCACCTTCAGCAAATAAACTTTTATGCAAGGGGAAGCATACAGAAAAAAACTCAGCCAATAAAACAAAATAAAAATAACATGCAATGGACATCTCTAGATCACGATTTCACATTCAACTTATAAACTAGTATAAAATAGCATCCAATGCAGATTTCTGGATCTGCGACTCCACCTTTAGCAAATAATCTTTTATGCAAGGAGCAGCATACAGAAAATAACTCAGGCAATAAAACAAAATAAAAATAACATGCAATGGACATCTCTGGATCATGACTTCACATTCCGCTTATAAACTAGTATAAAATAGCATGTAATGCACATTTCTGGATTTGCGACTTCACCTTCAGCAAATAAATTTTTACTCAAGGGGCAACATACAGAATATATCTCAGCAAATAAAACAAAATAAAAATAACATGCAATGGACATCTCTGGATCACAATTTCACATTCTACTTATAAACTAGTATAAAATAGCATGCAATGCACATTTCTGGATCTACGACTCCACCTTTAGCAAATAAATTTTTATGCAAGGGCAAGCATACAGAAACTAACTCAACCAATAAAACAAAAAAAAACACCATGCAATGGACATCTTTGGATCATGATTTCACATTCATCTTATAAACTACAACATAACAAAACCCAGATCACCAGAACATTTTCCATAAAAACTACAAGGACATCAATAACTACGGCTAGGAAAGACCTCTAGTTCCTGAATAATGAAAGCATTCAAAACATGGAAATGCAGGCCAAACTACGCCCCTGGGAAACAAAACAAAAGGTAATTACCAGTTTTACAATGCAAGGTAACAATTACCATTTTTGTAGAGCAATAGCTGATGGATCATGCCCTCTCCGAAACTGGATTTGGCTCCTTTCCAAGCCTTCACCGATGATCCCTTTGTATGTTTCACCAACTTCCAAGAGGCCCGTCCTCCCTTTTGCATTTAAATTCCTTAACAAATCCATAGTGCTCTAGTTTTCTTCTCTCCCCGCGCATGTGGGGTTAGTGTATTATAACATTTTAGTTTAATACATATTCCTTTCAAATATAATTAGGCACAAGATGACATCTTTTGTCTTTATGCTAAAATTGTCTCACTTTGAATTGTGCTAATCCTTCAAATCTTGATATCACTTGAGCATTAGTGGGACATTCATACCTTCTACGAGACTTTGCCTGATTTATTGGACTCCACATATTGGTTCTCATAAAGAAAGTTTATGTCTGAAGGTATGCTCATGTTTCTTTCTTAATTGTAGAATCGAATACAACTTTAACAATCCGAGTGATGGGACTACCTGCAGGAAGTTTGTGTCTAAAAAAATTACGTCCCACAGAAGAAAACAACAGTAGCTATATGCATGCCAGTAGTAGACAGTGAAATGCGAGAATTTAAATAACTTATTATTCTTAATCATTTCAGATTTATCTTACTCATTGAACTAGACTGCACCAAATGCTTCCAAAGAGGGTTTTGTGGCATCGGTATCACACTTATCAAATAAAAAGCCAAGAAAAATAACTCCAATCTGGGTAGGTGTTTCCTTGCTGCATATTCCAGATTGACATTGATCAGTTGGATTGACATTAATCAGTTGGGCTCAGAACTCTGTGCAAGATGTGGAGGAAATCTTAATGTCTTCGGATGTTATTAGAAAACATCATAATACATTTATGCAATATTTGAAAGCGAAGCTCTCGTATGACCCCCAATGCACTAACAAAATATTCTCATTTCTTTTTTAAATAATAATGTCCAAACTTAACAAATGGCATAATATGATGCTCCATATTATATGAAGTGCGATAACTAAGAGTAATTGTCATATGAGACATTGGCATTGAAAAATTCAATCATATATTCCCATAATGTGGTCTAGATGAGGAAATCAAAGTTTCTTTTTAAGATTAAAGCATGTTTCTAAAAATTATACTAACCTTTTGATTATACTTAAGGATTTTTGAACTATATCAATGGGTAACATAAAAGGTATTTTATAGAAGTATTATGCCTTCTAAACACCTTTTATTCAATCTCTTTTTCTTCAAGGAATATATATATATATATATCTTAGTAGAGATTTTCTATAATTATATGCAAGAGCCTATTTTCAATATCCTTTGGTACATTTAGATTACCAATAACAACCTACTTAGTATAGTGGAATCGTATAGATTACTAGAAGAGTTAACTACTATACTCCAGCAATTGCATGTTCCCTTGTTTCCTCAATAAGTAAAGGGTTGTTTCTCAATCGACTCCAATTTATACACAAAGGGCTGTCATGTTAGTAAGTAAACACAACTCTCTATTTCCTTAGTATTCACAAGTATTCTGATGGCACATAGTGATCATTCCTCGAATCACCAGGTTCTTTTTTCTTGAATCCCCCTTCCCCCTAGTGGATTCGTCGCCAATCGTCGTTTTTAGTCATTCGAATCTTTCATCCTTTAACCCTATGAATTACATCCACAAATTGACAGAGTTTAGAGTCGGTACTTATAGTGATGTTTACTTACACTGTGATTTTTGGGTCGAGGTGGTGAGGGATGTTACATCATCTCCCCCTTAGAATTAACACCGTCCTCAGTGTTACCTATTTTCCCTCAGCTTTGTCTCCATCCTTCTTCAGGTTATCATTGCTTGCTTTCTTAATCCCTTTTAGATTAATGGTATTTGGTCATCAACCTGCACTATGAACATACATATGCATGTCTACTAACATCAGCATCGATAGCAATGTATAACTCAGAATCCAACACTATACAATTTTCATAATCCACAGTAGTTCCAATATACATATCAGTTCTATTCACCAATAAATAAACATACTACCTCATAGGAACAAATTTACCTGAAATTCACATACCTTTTCCAAGCATTATTCCTTACAAATGTATTTCTAGTCTCTCTCAATGTCCTCCATCCCAGCAAGCACTCCAAGTGATAACAGTACTCTGAGTACCAATCCAAGCTACCCAACACAAGGACAATACCCTTCTTTAGGTGTATCTCCTTCTTGTGCTATTCAGGGTGCTTCGCCAAACTGAGGCACTTCCTTTATCGCACAACATAACACCTAGAGGTTATTCTCTTCAAAGAGCCCCCACTCTTGTGACAGTCCTCTTACATGGTGTGAATGTGTGCGGAAAGAGTCCTAACCAAAACGTCTTACATCTAGGCATCCCCAGAATGCATAATGGTTCCTAGCTGGTCGGGGGAAAATACGTAGCTCTTGTCCACTTCCTTCATCACCACCTTGCTCGTGGTAACAACTTTATGCACATGATATTTTTCTCATATCTTTTAACTTATTACAGCCCTGGAGCCCTAGCACTGCTCATGGAAATAGTTTACGATGCCTGCAACCACTCCACATGTGGTCAGTTTATGATATTATTGATTCAAATAACGTCAATATTCCATAATAACTATTTATCATCTCAGTTACATAAGTCATGTCTTACTTCATTTCTCGTTCATCAAATAAGAGCCTTTATACTAGTGCACTCTTTCTTTGCCACTAAGGCATTGTTGATTTTACGCACAACACATTTTATTACTCACCTTCGCTGCACTATAGCCCAAGTTCATAAGTAATCTAATTTCATAACTTTAAATATTTTTTGTCGTACATTGTGAGGACGTATGGAATATCAATAGTCTCTATGTGCACAACCTAATTCCTAGGATTCACTTGAATGCCAACTATTACAATAGTTGTATTATTGCAACTAATCTGAATCTCTTCACCACAACTTTCCATTCAGGTTCTGCATTCACATAGAATCCATTTAGTAGCTAATGAAATCTAATCACAAATTAAGTAGAACTTTTTATAAGTAATTCACATTCTATTTTATAACAGTTACACAAGATAGTATTTTTAGGAACCAATTAGTATTCCCTTCTCCGATCATTCACCACTATTTACGTATCTATTAATTTATGAACTAAGCTGATCGCAAGTATTTAACAAAACATAACTCTAACTCAGGTATATGTCCACTTAGGACTGAAAGTCATATGCTATTGATGTGCACACAGGTAGGAGGAGCATCAAGGGTCTGGTCCAACTAATTCCTCACACTTTTCTTTATGGAACAAATCTTGAGAACTGGTAGTTCCTTTGACCTATGAATCTAATATGCCCAACCAAAACAATTGTTCTTAGTTATCAGCAATTTTTTCATATTTAATAAGGTGTTAGTGTTTATGCATTTTTTCCTTTAACACTACTAACATTCATTTGATACAATGTATATTTTTTTGCATACCTACATAATCCTAACAATATGTGCCTTTAATATAGTTATCTTTTTTGCATCACTTATGTTTCTAGTTAGATCTTATACATGATAAATTTAGCTACATTTTTGCTATAATTTAGAGCGTAATGTATTTACTCCTTCCTTAAATGATCAATTCATCTAATTTGATTTAATAGCTACCTTGTCATCTCCAAGAAGCTACCTTGTTATCTCCAAGATTTTTACTTCATTATTTCTAAAAAGGTACATATAAAGTAAGTTTTACTTATTTTTCATGACATGATGGGGCCTATAAATAGAGTTGAAACATATCCTCATGAGCCACTTTACATTTTATTCATTACTAATAGAAAACACAAAAGGTATAGAAATGTAAATTCTGATTCGATTCTCACCAGTTCCTTACCAGTCCTATATTTTTAATGATAATGACGTGACCCTTTTCCATATGAGTCCTTAACAACAATATTCACCATGTTTTTCCAATGTAACCTATTACAATTTTTCAACTTGGAAGTTCTAAGAATCATTTCCAATATATATCAGGTCATTAGTGGCTAGTCCAAACTATGAATGTAGGCCCTAAAGGTTACTTCTTTCAGCAATTCAAATTCTACATTACTATTTATATGATAATTTTATTGGCCATGAGTTCATTTATGTAGACTTACATACCTCACAATTTTTTTTGTACAACTCAATAGAAATTGTCTAAGCCATGCATAAACATCTTTGGAAGCAAAAGAAATAGCAACATAGCTATGTACTTACCTCGTTGGGCCTGACATTGAAGTGGAGAAGTTGTTCCAATATCTCCTGCATAACTACAAGGTCAACCAATATATAAATATCCACAATTGCTACATCATTTGTTGTATATCAATGTAAGCTTGTTGATTCTTGTTATCTCAGGCAAAACTTGATCGTCAGTTACGAAAGAAAAATATGTAGGATCACTTGAGCCCAAATAGGCCCGAGTGTTTTGACCTTGGCTCTGATACCATAAGTAACATCCCCCTTGTGGAATAACTAGGGTAGATTCATAGAAGGGATGAATAGTATAACTATTTTCTTTGATTTAGTCCTACCAACCAAGTTAAGCCCATTTTGTTGTTACTTAACTAGAAGCATTCTTAAGGCATACCAAAATATAATTACTATAACATACATCCTCTTGTCTCTTCATCATTTCCAATATGATCCTTAATCGTTAAGCATTCTACCTATAATAAACCTAAACCATCTTAAATCATAAAGATTCCTCATACTGCAAACCAGACATTCTCGGAGGTTATTTCAATCACACTCAAGTGGCACTTTCTTTTACAATCAGAATTCATTAACATATTCAAGGTATATAAATGTTATGTTTACTCGTGTTCACCTCGAGTTTATATGATGTTCTTTACCCTTTCCCTTGCAGGATGGTTCCGGTATTTATGTCCGTCCACACTTCACTCATTCCATACACAATGAAATTTAGGAGATTCTTCACAATTCATAAACTAGACAATGAATATGAATATCATAAGTGTGACCGACAATATTTTTGGTCACAAAATTATCCTTGGAATAAAACCACCTCAAAGCATCCTATTTTTAATTACAATGAATACAATCCATAGTCACAATCTTACACGATCCATAAAGACAATATTTATGGCATCCACCACTCTTGTAGATACAAGTAATAGTCAAAGGAACATGAACTCCTAATGCAGCTGCTAATTAAAACAATAGGGTTAGGTAGTTACAATTTCATGAATCAAATGAAAATCTATCTTTTGCATATTCGGATGTGTATAAGATTTATTGTGTCCACCATAATTTCATCATATGCAAACTATTTTCTATTTTCCCTTGCAACATATTCCCTGCATTCACAGCTTGCATTTAAACAAGTAAGTTCATCAATAACATCATCCTAGATAATTCAAACATATCATGTCATAAAATTTACTTATTCAAATAATGCATCTACTAAATTTAACAGCTGGCGCTTAAATATTACTTTCCTACTTTTAAGAGACTGATACGACTGAAAGCTCGACTTCGACTTTCCTCCCAACCAATTGACTCTATTCGGCATCTGTTATTCTACCTAGAGTCACCGCCGAGCTGGGCGATGAACACACTAAGGTAAGGAATAAAGTTAGAACCCTTCCCAAGTTCTCTAAACATTATCTAATGTTTGACCACACAGATATCAAACATATTGCTAACTTGCTACCCATTCAGATGCCATTACTCTAGACTATACATAATTTCAACCTCCCTTGTATCACTGTATATTTAAATTCCAGAACTAAAAATTAATAATTTCCAGAATCTTAACAGTTAAAAAGGTTACCATTTTATAGAAACCATTGCGCAGATGATTTCAAAATGGATGTAACATATCCATTCAAAACATGATCTAAGGAATGCACTTACTCATTTTACATATACGATTCTAAAGGGCTACCTTGTGGATCACCCAAACAAGTATAGGGATTTGCGATTCCGCAATCAGTGAATACAAACCAAATGTACAGAGGATAATATACATATGGATTATCTATTTCACCTCCAGCCAACAAACAATGTCATACAAATAACATTTCTGGATCAGCAATTTCACATTCGGCTTATAAATCAATATAGAATAACATACAATGCAAATTTTTGGATCACGATTTCGCATTCAGCTTATAAACTAGTATAAAATAGCATGCATTGCACATTTCTAGATCTACAAATCAACCTTCAACAGAAAAACTTTTATGCAAGGGGAAGCATACAGAAAATAACTCAGCTCATAAAACAAATAAAAATAACATGCAATGGACATCTTTGGATCACGATTTCACATTCAGCTTATAAACTAGTATAAAATAGCATGCAATGCACATTTTTGGATCTGTGACTCCACCTTCAGCAAATAAACTTTTATGCAAGGGGAAGCATATAGAAAATAACTCAGCCAATAAAACAAAATAAAAATAACATGCAATGGACATCTCTGGATCACAATTTCACATTCAGCTTATAAACTAGTATAAATAGCATGCAATGCACATTTCTGGATCTGCGAATCCACCTTCAGCAAAGAAAATTTTATGCAAGGGGAAGCATACCAAAAATAACTCAGCCAATAAAACAAAATAAAAATAACATTCAATCGACATCTCTGGATCACGACTTCACATTCCGCGTATAAACTAGTATAAAATAGCATGCAATGCACATTTCTAGATCTGCAACTTCACCTTCAGCAAATAAATTTTTATGGAAGGGGCATCATACAGAAAAAAACTCAGCCAATAAAACAAAATGAAAATAACATGCAATGGACATATCTGGATCACGATTTCACATTCCACTTATAAACCAGTATAAAATAGCATGCAATGCACATTTCTAGATCTACGAATCCACCTTCAGCAAATAATTTTTTATGGAAGGGGTAGCATACGGAAAATAACTCAGCCAATAAAATAAAATAAAAATAGCATGCAATGGACATCTCTAGATCACAATTTCACATTTAGCTTATAAACTAAATATAACAAAACCCAGATCGCCAGAACGTTTTCCATAAAAACCACAAGGACATCAATAACTACGGCCAGGAAAGACCTCTGGTTCCTCAATAATTAAAGCATTGAAAACATGGAAATGCAAGTCATACTACGCCCTTGCGAAACAAAAGGAAAGGTAATGACCATTTTTGCAACGCAAGGTAACAATTACCATTTTTGCAGAGCGATAGCTGACGCATCACGCCCTCTCCGGAACTAGATTTGGCTCCTTTCAAAACCTTCACCAATAATCCCTTTGTAAGTTTCACCAACTTCCAACAGGCCCTCCCTTCCTTTTGCATTTCACTTCCTTAATAAATCCATACTACTCTAGTTTTCTTCTCTCCTAGCACATGTGGGATTAGTGTATTATAACTTTTTAGTTTAATACAGATTCCTTTCAAATATAATTAGGCACAAGATGACATCTTTTGTCTTTATGCTAAAATTGTCTCACTTTGAATTGTGCTAATCCTTCAAATCTTGATATAGCTTAAGCATTAGCGGGACGTTCATACCTTCTACGAGACCTCTCCTGATTTATTGGACTCCACATCTTGGTTCTTGTAAAGTAAGTTTATGTCCAAAGATATGCTCATGTTTCTTTCTTAATTATAGCATCGACTACAACTTGAAAAATCCGAGTGATGGGACTTCCTGCAGGAAGTTTGTGTCTAAAAAATCCATGTCCCACAGAAGAACACAATAGTAGCTATACACATGCCAGCAGTAGACAGCGAAATGCCATAAATTAAAGAACTTATTATTATTAAGCATTTCATATTTATCTTCCTCATCGAACTGGCCTGCACCAAATGCCTCCAAAGAGGTTTTAGTGTCATCGGTACCATGCATATCAAATACAAAGCCAAGAAAAATAACCGCAATCTGGGTAGGCGTTGCTTTGCTGCATATTCTAGATTGACATTGATCAGTTGGCCTCAGAACTCTGTGCAAGATGTGGAGGAAATATTAATGTTACTAGAGAACATCATAATACATTTATGCAATATTTGAAAGTGAAGTTCTCATATGACCCCCAACGCACTAACAAAATATTCTCATTTCTTTTTTAAATAATAATGTCCAAACTTTACAAATGGCATAATATGATGCTCCATATTATATGAAGTGCGATAACTAAGAGTAATTGTCGTATGAGACATTAGCATTGAAAAATTCAATCATATATTCCCATAATGTGGTGTAGTTGAGGAAATAAAAGTTTCTTTTAAGATTAAAACATGTTTCTAAAAATTATACTAACCTTTTTATTATACTTAAGGATTTTGGNATATATATCTTAATAGAGCTTTTCTATAATTATATGCAAGAGCCTATTTTCGATATCCTTTGGTACATTTAGATTACCAATAACAACCTTCTTATTATAGTGGAATCATATAGATTAATAGAAGAGTTAACCACTGTACTCCAACAGTTGCATGTCCCCTTGTTTCCTCAATAAGTAAAGGGTTGTTTCTCAATCAACTCCAATTTATACACAAAGGGTTGTTGTGTTAGTAAGTAAACACAACTCTCTATTTCCTTAGCAATCACAAGTATTTTGATGACACATAGGGATCATTCATCGAGTCGCTAGGTTCTTCTTTCTTGAATGCCCCTTGCCCCTAGTGGATTCATCGCCAATCGTCATTTTTAGTCATTCGAAGATTTCATTCTTTAACCCTATCAATTGCATCCACAAATTGACGAAGTTTAGAGTCGGTACTTATAATGATGTTCACTTAGACTGTGAGTTTTGGGTTGAGGTGGTGAGTGATGTTACAAAAGCTATGCAAATAATCTTAGTATGAACAAAGAGTTCAGTATTGGGGACCATATTTACCTCAGGGTGAAGGAAAATAAAAGTTCCTTGAAGCTTGGGAGTTGTGCCAAGTTGTCTCCTAGATACCATGGGTAGTTTGAAGTGCTTCAAAGTATAGGACCAACTGCATATAGATTTGTGTTTCCTGCTATCACTAGGGATCATAATGTCTTTCATGTTTTCTTGATTAAGAAATATGTACATGATCCTAACAATCTAATAAATTGGGATGTGATGTAGGTGTAACCAAAGGGAGAGCTCCAAATCAATCCCATGGACATCCTTTCTAGGAAGGTCACAATGCTATGGAATTAACCTATAGGATAGGTAAAGGTGCAATGGGAGCACTACGGTCCTGAAGAAGCTACATGGGAGCCAGAGGATTCCATGCAACTGGCACATCTGTTTTTGTTCAATGTTGTACAACACTGAGGACAGTATTGTTGAAGTGGGTGGGGAATGTAACACCCCAATTTTGACCTTATTTCAATTTAAATAATATGATGTAAATAATCATGGTGTGGAGCTCAAGGAAAAATCCCCACCATTGATTTAGTGTTTTTGTTTCGACAATTAAGATTTAGGCCAATGGTGTTTTTTTTATGCTAGCTGAACGTTATAAGTTTGGACATAAAGTTAAATTTGTGATTTTTATTTAAAATCCTATATCCAACTATGTCAATGCAACAAAATTAGATGGGGGCATGAATTTTCCTAAGGATAAGGGGGGGATTGGAAGAATGGGAAGAAATTCAAAATGGGCAGAGAACCATTTATGGGAAAACATTTTTTAAATTTTATTGGGCAACAAAACATCGAAAAAAATAAAAATAAAAAGAAACACCTTCATTTCCCTCATGCAGTCGTGTTTCACCCTCCCCTCAAGATTTGGACTGTGTGGAACATTTTGGCAAGAAGAATTCAAGGAATTGTTTTCTTTTTTCATGATTTTTCATGTTTGTTTTTTCCGAAATGCTAATGCCCAGAATCAGATTTGTGTTTTTGAATTGAGGAACTATCAAACAATTTTTTTTTTGGGTAATTGTAGTAGTCTGTCTAGCTCATGAAATTCTTAGAAATTCATAATTGTTGTATGCGCATGTGTGTATTCCTTAGCTTTTGTTACATTTTGTTAATCCCACAAATGAGACTGTTGTGTGTACATACTCATTTGACATATGAATTGATTTTGGGAATTGAAATGGAGTCTATACTTTCTTGATAAACCTATTGTGTGAAGGAACCTCACAGACCAATCTGGAGGGATGGTTTTCTTCTTTGTATACCCTGAATAGCACTGGAAGGGAAGGAATGGCCTGAGGGTCTATGTAGCAAAGAAGGGGATGCTTACTTGTGTTTGGTGTGAAAATATTTAGAAGTGAGGATAGATCCAATGTAGGTGTCCATCGATCTGGGATTGAGCTCACTAGATTAACAGTAAGTCATTCCGCCTCCTTGGGAACCTAATAAACCCAGCTGGAAGGATGGCTTGGCTGGTAGCCTGATAAACCCATTTCTTGGCTTAGTTGTGTCTCATGTGAATTTTGGCTAAGTGTAAGCCATTGTCTATGTAAGCCTGATAAACCCAACTAGAAGGATTGCTTGGCTTGGCTGGTATCCTGATAAACCCATCTGTTGGCTTGGTTGTGACTTATATAAACTTTGGCTATGTGTAAATCACTATCTGTGTAAGCATGATAAACCCAACTGTTGGCCTGGATCATTTTTATTGTATCCTTTCCTATGGGGAATTCTACTAGTGTTCCTTATTCCTTGGGAAAATCATGCCCTGCTCGGGGTGGCAGTTTTGCTGAGATATTGATGAGCACACAGGGCTATGGTTGGGTGGAATGTTGTAGCGACATAGCTGGTTGCGGGACTAGATTTTGATAAAGATAAGTATGTCTCATGTTTCAATCCCTACAATTGTACTTGTCTATAAATTAAAATGAAATGATGAATGCTTGAATGAAATTTATTTTGTTCAGTTGTATATTTCATGAATGATGCATCTATGTGTGTAATTACTTCAATGAATTCTCTAAGTTTTTATGAAGTTAGATCAGCTGGATTGGTGATGATTGGATGTTGGAAATTCATTTTATACTTAGAATTTTTCATCAACGGATCAAATTTCCATAGATTTTCCCCTCCGCAATTCCCTTTCCGCAACTTACAGGATGCGGGATGTGCGATGCAGAAATGCACCTTGAAGAAGTTTGGACGCTGTATTTTCTCTTCTACAATTCCCTTTCCACAACTTGCGGGATGCGGGATGTGGGATGTGGAAATGCGCCTTGTAGAAGTTTGGACTCCACATTTTTCCTTTCACAATGCCCTTTCACAACTTCTGGGATGCGAGAAGTGGGATGTGGAAATGTTGTTTGGTGAAAAATGCTTTCCATATTTCCCTTCTGCAATTCGTAGGATGGGGGATGCAAGATGCGGAAATGACTATGCTATATTTTGATTTCCTCAACTTTGCTCTCTACAACAGCCATTCCACAAGTGGGATGCGGGGTGCGAGAATGAAATTCTGATATGTTTCTGATTCCGTAAGTGAAGATCTTCGCACTGTTTATTTTCTATGGGATGATTATCCACCGCTTGATCCCTCTCCATTACGAAAAATAAAGATTTATACATGGTCTGGATTAAAATGTTAGTAGGATAAATTCTTGCTTGTGTAGATCTTACCAAAATTTTAAAAAATACCTGAGAATCATCATACGAATGCAAAATCAGATATGGGTAACTCAGGTAGAAGAGTTCGGTCGCATTCTCTCCTCCTGGGCAGGAGGGGACATGATAGTCTGATGTTTCCATACTTTACATGGTCTTATTTGATTTGTTGTACTTTACCATTGAAGGTTATGTTTAGTTTTAAAAGAGAATTTAATTTAATAGAAAAAATGTATTTTCATGTATGGTTATTCACTCATATATGGTCAAGATTACTTTTCATTCCACTACTAAATTATATTTTAATAATTTCATACATGGTACCTTATTTTCGTTTGCTGATGTCTAGATTTCATTCTCTTATTCCTTTCAGATATGCATGATTTAAGTTCTTGTTCATTATTTATGGTTGAAAAAATAAATAGTTATATGTCTATAATCTTGTATCTAACAATTTTCATCCAACCCTTTACGGTAATCTAACACTTTTAAAATGACTTGTGTATATGTTCATGAATTCAACATGACTACATCCAAAGATTGGATACAAAAAATATTATTCTCTAGTTACTCATTTGTAGTCATTCCATTCCACATGGTGAAATATATAAAGTTTGAATCTTAACATATAAAAGGAAAAAAATATATGATGTTATTCAAATCCTAAGTTTGGGACTTTTCTCAAATTTCCATTTGTTGGTTAAAGGCGTAACCTTGTATGTCACAACCTACATGATTNATATATATATATATATATATATATATATATATATATATATATAACCAAGGTTTGTATGAATCTTTAAAACCCAAAGTATAATGTGGTGATTAGTTGAGTCCTTAAATGAGGCCTTGTACAAAGGTTGGTAGTTCTAAATGACAACCAAGGTTTTAGGGACTTGATCTTGGGATCTATATCTTGGATATTCTACCTCATTGAGGATTATGAGAGTTTTCTATGTGGACTATAAGTAATATATGATATTTATATTTTCTTAATGCATCATAGGTTTTAGGGACTTGATCTTGGGATCTATATCTTACATCCTCTACCTGGTTAGGGATTACGAGATTTTTGTCCATGGAATAGAAGTAATATATGATATTTATATTCTTTTAATGCACGAATTTGATGAAATAAAGATAATCCCTAAAAAATAATAGAAAACATGAATAAATTTAATACTATCATCATAAATTCTTGCATGGGTGTTGCTCATTGGTGGTTCAGTTGTTATGAAGTCACACTTGTAAAAGGAGATCATGAGTTCAAATTATACCCAGATTTACCTGTGTTCCATGCTTATGGGGTGTGTGGGGAACCTAATGGTATAGTGGTATAAGGATTAAATCCTTGGACCCCAGGCCACACAAGTACCATCCCAGTATCCAGTTGTCGATTACCCTATAAAAAAAATGGAAATAAATATTCTACAGCCTAAAACAAACTTATAAAGAAAGTATCAAAAAATTTAGTTTGCATAGTATTCACAGATATTCTCACGAACTAAACTGTTATGAACTCTAGAAAATAACACAGGGTTACTTATTGATCCTTCTTTGCTTGCTGACTAATGTGGGACTGCCACATTCAACACAATCATAGACCCCAAACCATTTCTGGTCTATTCACAGGTCACCCCGATCCGAACCGAGAATGCCATGGATTGTAAAATCCTTTATGGAAATTTATATCTTCTTAACTAACCAATAGAGTAGTCAGAAGGTCCACTTACGATCCCTTTGTAGAGTCTTTCAGTATCCTTTTCCCAAAATTTCTTCGAGAAACAATAAAAAATCTTTGGTAATTTGAGTGCTCAATAAACCTATGGATTAACCCTACAGTGACCTAGGCATCATTTTCCCATCAACATCCTCTCTCTGCTATTTACAAGTTTTATTGAGAAGGAGGCTTCTATCATTTAGGTTTGAAGACTTTGTTGAGTCCCTAGTTAACTAGATGGTTTTGTTTTTATCTCTACTTAATTATTAAATGTTAAATCCTCACAGTTTAATTATATATACTAAACTCTCTAATTGATTAACCAATAATACCATTTAATCCTATCATCTCAGGTTTATTTTAGTTATCAACTACTTGTCCATTCTGATCTCTTAGCATGCTCGATTCCTCATATAGTGGGAGCCCCAATCATTCTTTAGAATTAATAGAAGATATAAGTCTCTTCTAAAACAATAATAATAATAATATTTTTTTGATGATCGATAGATTTTAGCTCAACATCAGTTATCTAAAAAGAGTCTAATCGCTACAAAGCCTAACTTCCTCAACACTTAACTCGACAATAGTTCTGATGTTCCAAATATTTGATCTCAACATCTCTTCAAGTAATGATCTTTGGTACTCTACAGCTTTTTACGGAACACCCTAATACAATTTAAAAATATATTAAGTGTTTCGAACCTTCCTAGCTCGAAACTTATTTATTACATCACAAAATAAACTAATAATAAGAAAGAAAATAAATAGTATTTTTAAAAACTTGGGATATTAAATAAAAAAAGTGAATCCTCTATGATCTAAATAAGATAATATCAGTATTAGAGTGTATAAATTAGAAAGTAATAAGGACAGAACCACGTGAACCTGTGTCCAAGAATCTACTCGTAAAGATAGATAAAGTGCTTTGGATTGCTTCCAACTTGGAGCCTAGTTGCATTGTTTACTATTGTTGAAGTCCCTCAATATCCTCATTGGTATGAGCCTCTATGTATGTTGGTTATAATTATTGAGTTACATCCCCAAAACAATCATATTTATAATGGAGAAGCTTCATTGCAAGTCTAAAATATATTTATTGTCTATCAGTGTTGCGAGATATGATATCTTTAATGTGAGAGTATAAGTTGACCATGATTGAGTAATTGGTCACCATACTCAAAGATACCATAGTGCATGACACAAATTTATCTCACTCTTCATCAATAAAATTCTTTTGGTTGTTCTTTTACTCTAGCAATTTTTTTCTTCTAGGTTAGCGATCTTCTTAATGGTAGTGTATTGTCCCTAAAATACATAAATAAATAAAAATTGTAGGTTTATAAAATGCTAAACTTTTAAGGACATATATGTTTCTACTATGGAATAAAAACTTGTTTGTAGAAATGAACCTAAGTTCTATAGGATTTTTTCCCTATATGTGTTTCATGTATGATGATGTTGTTTTATTACCTTCACATGTTTATAAGTTTAGTTTTCATGTCTATTAGTTGTTGACATTTATTGATACTTATTTTGTTTTATGTTTTAATTTTTTTTTTACATGTCTTTAAATTCGTTTATGGTTTATTTATAAATAGGCTAACTTACCTCCCTATTTCAAGGGGTGGAGTGGAGGGGTTCTATCCCTTAAAAGTCTACTTGGACAGGTAAGGATTCCTATTGCTACGAGTTTTACTTAGTTCTTAATGAACTAATGCACGTTTCTATTTTCCTTACGTGGGTGATTTCGTCGATGACATTAGTTGCATGATTGTCGCAATAAACAACTCCTAAAATATACAGCAAGCTATACATAAACTACATTACTCCTATGCATAAAAGTAAAATGAGGACAAGAGGTTCCTATGCCTATCCTATTCCTTATGACTATGGTAAAAAGGGATTTTATATTATATATGTGCATGTTATAAACTATATGCTAAGGTTTTAAAAACCTTAGACTCTTTATATGCTTGAACTTGTGGTATGGAGGGTTTATGCTTATGGCATATGATATGCCATCAAAAATATAACTTCTCCTATAATTTAGTAATGGTAAAGGATTAATGTTTAAGGTGGTGGGGATTTGAAATGATGGTGGGAAATATCGTGAACCAAAACTATATCATAGGGGTTTTTTATATACATAGTAGTGGTGGATAGGGTGGCATAATAAATTATCCTTGGAAAACGTGGGAAAAATGCCTCAAGTGCTATGGTAGGGTTTTTATTTCATTGTGGTGGAAAAAGGGTTCACGCTCTTTGTGGAAGCTGTGCATCCAATCTGCGCAACCACCAACCTCTGAGATTGCAGAAGGTATGCTCAGTTATCTTTTTCACACCACTTCTCTTTCAATTTGGTTTAAATTTTAAATTTGGAATACTTCTGATAGATTTTAAATAAATGAGTAATTGAATAGATACATATTTAAATACCTACAACAAATAAATAATCACTATAAATGAAGAGTTATGAACTCTAGAAAATAACACAGGGTTACTTATCGATCCTTCTTTGCTCGCTGACTAATGTGGGACTGCCATGTTCAACAGAATCATAGACCTCAAACTATTCTTGGTTAGTTCATAGGTCACCCTGATCCAAAACCGAGAATGCCATGGATTCTAAAATCCTTTATGGAAATTTATATATTCTTAACTAACAAACAGAGTAGTTATGAGGTCCATTTACAATCCCTTTGTAGAGTCTTTTAATATCCTATTCCCCAAATTTCTTCGATAAAGAACAACCTCTCTTTGGTAATTTGAGTGTTCAATAAACCTACAAATTAACTCTAGAGTGAACTAGGCATCATTTCCCCATCAACATCCTCTCTCTGCTATACACAACTTTTATTGAGAAGGAGGATTCTATCATTTAGGCTTGAAGACTTTGTTCAGTACCTAGTTAACTAGCTGATTTTATTTTTATCTTTATGTAATTATTAAATTTTAAATCCTCACAGTTTAATTATAGATACTAAAATCTCTAATTGATTAACCAATAATATAATTTAATCCTATCATCTAGTTTATTTTAGTTATCAACTACTCATCCATTTTGATCTCTTAGCATGCTCGATTCCTCATATAGTGGGAGCCCCAATTAGTGTTTATAAATAATAGAAGAGATAAGTCTCCTTTAAAATTATAATAATAATAATAATTTTTTTATGATCGATAGCTTTTAGCTCAAAATCAGTTATCTACAAAGAGTCTAATTGCTACAGAGCTTTACTTAACAATTAAGTCGACAGTAATTTCGTTGCTTTAGATATTTCATCTCAACACCTCTTCAAGTAATGATATTTGTTACTCTATAGTTTTTTACTCAACACCCTAAGAGAATTTCAAAATATATTAATTGTTTCGAACCTTCATAGCTTGAAACTTATTTATTACATCACAAAATAAACTAATAATTAGAGAGAAAATAAATTGTATTTTTAAAAACTTGGGATATTACATCAACAAAGTGAATCCTCTATGATCTAAATAAGATAAGATCAGTATTAGAGTGTATAAATTAGAAAGTAATAAGGATATAACCACATGAACCCATGTCCAAGAGTCTTCTCCTAAAGATAGACAAAGTGCTTTGGATTTATTCTAACTTGGAGCCTAGTTACATTTTTTCTATTGTTGAAGTCTCTCAATCTTGTCATTCGTATGAGGCTCTATTTATGTTGGTTATAATTATTGAATTACATCCCCAAGACAATCATATTTATAATCAAGAAGCTTCATTACAAGTCTAAAATATATTTATTGTCTATCAGTCTTGCAAGATATGATATATTTAGTGTGAGAGTATAAGTTGACCATGAATGAGTAATTGGTCACCATACTCAAAGATACCCTAGTGCATGACACAAATTTATGTCGCTCTTTGTCAATGAAATGCTTTTGGTTGTTATTTTCCTCTAACAAAATTTTCCTTCTAGGTTAGCGATCTTATTAATGGTAGTGTAATGTCCCTAAAATACATAAAGAAATAAAAATTGTAGGCTAATAAAATACTAAACTTTCAAGGACATATATGTTTCTACTGTGGAATAAAAACTTGTTTGTAAAAATGAACCTAAGTGCTATAGGATTTATTCCCTATATGTGTTTCATGTATGATGATGGTGTTTTACGTTATGTTGTTTTATTACCTTGACATGTTTATAAGTTTACTTTTCCTATCTATTAGTTGCTGACAATTGTCGATACTTATTTTGTTTTGCATTTTAGTTTTGTTTTTATGTGTCTTTAAATTCGTTTATGGTTTATTTAGAAGGAGACTAACTTACCTCCCTATGTCAATAGGTGAAGTGGAGGGGTTCTATCCCTTAAAGGTATACTCGGAAAGGTAATGATTCTTATTGATATGGATGTTATAGCTGATTTTACCACTCCAGGTGAATCACACTTTGTATGGCCTTCCCCTATCCTGCTGCAGACTCCTTAGATCCTATGGACCATTTTTTGTCCTTTGATGTTTCCTTGATCATCCATAAAAACATGTGAAAAATGATACACGTGAATTTTAAACCTATAAGCACGTATATAGGTGGGTTTGACCACTAAAACCGCGTACATCAGGTTGTGTACATAGTCCAAATATTTTTGGAGTTTTCCTTGACATGGATCTGACTCATTCGACTCCTAGCCTTCCGTATGCCTTGAGATCGCTCGGATTCGATCTTTCATTACCCCTTTGAAAGCTATATAAGGAACCCCTTGGTACATTGAAGGCAAGAAGAGAGAATTGAGAGCAAAGAAACTATAGTCCATTGTTGCCGGAACTTATGCTTGAGTCTGCATCCCTTTGTCCCTTGGAGCACTAGTGTGTTCTTCCCAAGCTTGCCTTTTGCTTGTGAGTTTGCTATCGAGAGATGGAGGATTGAGGTGGTGGAGGCCCAAGTGGGGTATTCAGTTTCTCCGGTTCGCAGACGTGCCGTCAGAGGTTGTATCTTGTAATCTCTGATTTATATTAATAGAAATATCTTTTCCTGTCCAATAATGTGTGTTTGAATGAATATTTTATCCATGGGACTATGTCAAATACTTGTACATTATTGGTTATATATGCTAGAATATATCTAACACCATGATATATAGAATGCTTGTATTGTTTACTTATTATTGAGGAAGTAATCTATCAATTCAAGCTGAAGTTGGAAATCTCAACGGGGATCTACTTCAACTGTCCGGAATAAGGTATGATGTCTGATCCTTTAGTGTTAGACATTTAATTTCTATTACATATTGGAAAGGATTGATTTCTGGAGTCAAGTTGTCTGTTGTGGTACCCCAAGCAATAGGAATTTCTCTCCATAACAATGGGGTTTACTTAGTTCTTAATGAACTAATTCAAGTTTCTATTTTCCTTATGTGGGTGATTTCTTCCTTGAACTTAGTCGCATGATCATCGCAATAAACAACACCTAAAATATACATCAAGCTATACCTAAACAACACTATTCCTATGCATAAAAGTGAAATGAGGACAAGACGGTCGTATGCCTATCCTATTCCTTATGACTATGATAAAAAGGCATTTTATATTATATATGTGCATGTTATAAACTATATGCTAAGGTTTTAAAAACCTTAGACTCTTTATATGGTTGAACTTATGGTATGGAGGGTTTATGCTTATGGGATATGCTATGCCATCAAAACTATGTCTTATGCTAGAATTTCACAATGGTAAAGGCTTAATGTTTAAGGTGGTGGGGCTTTGAAATGATGGTGGGAAATATCATGAACCAGAACTATATCATAGTGGTTTTTTATCTACATAGTAGTGGTGGAAAAGGTGGTGTAATAAATTATCCTTGGAAAACGTGGGCAAAATTCTTCAAGCGCTGTGATAGAGTTTTGATTTCATTGTGATGGAGAGAGAGTTCATGCTCTTGGTGAAAGATTTATTTCCAAACTACACCACCACCAACTCTGAGATTGTGGAAGGTATGCGTAGTTATCTTTTTTGCACCAATTCTCTTTCAATTTGGTTTAAATTTTAGATATGACATACTTCCGATAGATTTCATGTTTGTTTTGCAGGTGAGTAGAGCATGGTAGTCTAGATGGTTTACAGGGTAGTGATGTAGATTTCTTTCACAACCAAACTCTGGGTAAGCGTTGAATTGGCAATGGCATTTACACTTCCTCATGGATTTAAATAGTGGGTTCGAAACTTGGGTGTATGGTTAGGACATTTTGTTGTTTGAGGTTTAATTAAATCGTTTGCCATTGGTATATATGCGACTGTGAAATCCTTTCATGGCTCTTCCACTGTAGTTTTTATATGTTTTTTTGTTAAATAAACAATTATCCTCGATATATGAGTTTATCCTATGCTATGGACTGAATTTGGTTCTTAGTTCGGTTTAATGGAAACTTTGTTTGGTTAAATGACTATGTGTATTTAAATGATGTGTTTCTTTTGAATTTTTAGAGTGTCATTTCTCTACAATGGCACCTTTGATGATATGATTGTGTAAAATGTACATAAGGTAGAAGTGTGTGGTTTTATTTAATAATGTGCCTAGGTTTGTTTGGTAGCGGTAAGCGTGTAGCTCGACTCTAGCCTTGATACGCATCCTGTGTATATTATGTAGATGTTTTTTATGTTCAAAGAGGAATTGTGTATGTGATGGTATTGGGGAAAGCATAGATATGTTCAATAGTAGGTATATAGTGGATTTCCAATAAAAGTATTTAGACATCCTATAGGGTGAAACCCTTCATGGTTGATATCGCTTGTATCGTTTGATATTTTCGTTTGTGTGTTTATAGGATTTGATCCTAGGTATTTTAATTGTGTGATCACAAGATTCGATCCTAACTATTTTTAAATTGGTATGTCTACATTTTTAAGGAATATGAATTCATTGTTTTAATAATATGATTCTTCGTATTGTTTATTGCAATCCCTCCAACGCATTGTGTTTGGAAAACTCTCCTTTAAATTTGATAATTTATGTTGTATTTATTCTATAGATGTTTAAACCCATTTTACTGATAGTGGTTTGTGTTTACTAAAGAAATAAAATCCCGTAGTCCATAGTTTACAGTTTTCGATGGCTGGATGAGCTCATGCTTGGAAAGTGTAGTTATATTTCATTTAATATTATTTGTGAATATTTGATTAGGATTTTAGCCTTCATGCTTTGGTAAACTAGATGGTTGTTTTTTTATGACAATGGTTATAGTTTTTTATTAAAAATTTGGTTTGGTTTTAACTTATGGTGTTTATGATTTATTTATATTTTGAGTATCATCTGTTTGCTTGCAATATGAAATCTTCAAGCACTTTTGATTCAGTTTGAGGGTTTGAAATTTGTGAGCTAAGAGATTCGATCTCTGATTTGTTTGTTTTGGTAAATATGTAGTTACTAAGTTTTTTGATGTTTGGAACATACTTCTAAAATTCATTTTGTTTATTAATTATATTAACTATATTTGTTAAATCTCATGTTTAGTTTATAATGATGTTTAGGTAAAGATATTGTAGCTAGTTTAACTAACAACTAGAGTTTTGAATCTACATTAAACTGTTTGACATTTAAACTTCCTAGAACTGTTCAAATAAAAAAGATAAGAGAATTTAATCTTAAAAACCTATCTAAGAATTTAAAGGATTACTTTAAGTTTAAGAAATAAACTAATTATCTGCAATATAAAATTTAACCCTAGAGATTATATAAAAGTATTTATAAATTGAGTTTAAATAATTTAAACAAATGGAAATATAGTTAAAGCATGTATTCAACATGCGTATTTTCAATCAAGTTCATAAATAATATTTAGCAAAAATCTATAAAAACTAGAGAAGGTAAAAACCCCATACATGCAATGTTCAATGTATTAATGGCTAGGAACCCTACAAACTTAAACACATAGAGTTAATAAAAGCTTAGGTAGTTTTGAGGTCATATATGTTAACAAGAAAACTTGGGAACTACCATGTTCCTCCCAACCATGACCCAAAACCGTTCATGGTTTTAGTCTGAATCACCTCGAGCCGATTTCAAACTGCAAGTAGCGTAGAGATCCTAAAGGTGAGGCCCCTCTTATATGGAATATCAAGTTCTATATAAGATTTTTTTTACTTTGGAAATGCTCTCCAAAAATATTAGGAATAATGATCATATCAAATTAGAATTCCTAATCCGTTCTTTGGCTTCAGTTTTTATAGACAATCTTTTGGGAAAAGGGAAGTTAAACTTCAGATTGATAAAGAATCTCTTATGTTCTTGAAAAAAATCTTTTAATTTATTTATGTGAAGTTAATGATCTATTATACTTAACTTAAGAACTGTTGGGGCATGCACCCTAATGGTCTTTAAGGTGGGTAACTCCGTGGAGTTATGGGAGTTTGTAAGCGGAGTTACGACTCAAAACAGTCTTAGGGGTGTTGGGGTTGATTAAAAACCTCCTTTTGTAATAAATCCATGGTTTAAGTCCAGGGTTTAGGGTTCGGGGTGCCCATGGTTTAAGCCCATGGTTTTATAATAATTGCACTATAAATAAGCACTCTTGTAAATAAGTCAGTTTAGGCTTTTGATGTAAGATGAATTGATGCGAAGCTAAGGCTTGTTTTGTAAGAAGGTTAAGTCCCAGCTGTGTGCGTGGATGACCTCTGCAGCTGTGTGCACAGAGGGTTTTGGGTGATAAAGGAAATATGCAGCTGTGTGCGCAGAGGCCTACAGTTATGTGCACGGCTTTAAGGACTTGAAGGGATCTGTAGCTGAGTGCGCAGATCAGAACTATGATTTTTGTAAAGAGTTTAATAAAACACAGTTCTGTGGATGTAACCCCTAAACTAGGGGTGAACCACGTTATATCATGTGTTGTTGTTTTTGTTGTGTTGTTGTTATGTTCTTTTTTGCATTGATAAATATATATCTGATAAGTAAGATCACTGCTAAATACTAACTTCGCTGGAATTCCCAGTAAAGGGTTAAGCAAGGCATTGTTTGTTTATCTAACCACGAAGATAAATAAGTAACTATTAAAGTTTTGCATTGTATTATTATAAGTGTTAGAAACTAAAGGTACAGTAATATCCCTCTTCTGCTTGCAGAAACCTGATTCTGCGGCACCCCATAGCTGTTTCGGGTTAGATTGCAACCTGTTCGCAGGTTGTTGCCGAAAGGGCCAAAACTGTGGGTCTTTTGTTGGTGCGAAGTTAATTGTATAAAGGCCGGGTCTGCCCTATAGCCCAACAAATTGTTTTCGTTGCCGGTTGAACTCAGTATCTGCTCAAGAGGGGTTTACGTCGTACCTCGAGGGCTATGTTTTGGAGACTCTCTGTGAAGGAAATCGGTCATTGGCTTCATGAGACTTATCTGAAATTCGTTGAGCAAGAGAACAAAGATTCACGTCGTAGTGCAAATGACTTTTTAAAAAGGTATGTTTTTGGTGATGTTTATGAAATTTTCTTTGGTAGTATCCACATAGAGTTGCACCAGTGGTTATCCAAGTTAACAGAGAGAAGGACGAACTTCCAAGAACGTCAGTTTCCTGATTGGACCCCCACAAGAATTAATATACTGAAAAGGGTGAACAACGAGATATCCCGCGTAGTTGATTTCTGGACAACGCGCACCCTTGAAGCATTTGTGACAGAGTTCTCCATCGACACGAGTACTTCCTTTAGTGAAGCCGAGCGACAGTTTTTCAAAGGAACAAGGGGTAAGTTTTTGAATTCATTTAGTTTGAGAATTAAAATGCTATTAGCTGAAAAAGGTATATTGCTCATTGAATCAGACTGTTAGATTTAGTATTACTAACCTATGTTTGCAAGTGAAAATACCTCCGACGAGCAAATTGGTTTGCTACGAAGTGGCAAAAGGTACAAGAGATATTTTGGATCCTATTCCCAGGGTCAGCATACTGAGTATTCCCCTGTAAATCCCGCAAATTCAAAACCTGAAGAAACCCCTTCTGTTGGAAACCCTCCGGTAACCCCGCAGTGCAGACCTGTTATCCCTGAGAACCCATCGTAGTCTGAAAGTAACCCTAGCTTGAGTATTCCTGTCGCAGGTCAATCTACCCCAGTAAGTTCCCCCCCGCCTGCTTCCAGTCCCCCTCCAACCCCCCCTAGATCCACTATGGCCCATATGCATGATGATATTAAGCTCCCTGTTTTCAAAGGAACTAGATCAGAGGATCCAAAACAGTTCTAGTTTTTATGTGAAGTAGTGTGGACTGCTAAGACCATTACGGATCATGATACAAAACGAGTGCAACTGGTTACTTCTTTCAGAGACCGCGCTCTGACCTGGTTCATGAAGTTTTCCAGCACTCAGAACCATGCCTTGGCTGATATAAAAGAAGCAATGATAAAGGAATTTAAGAAGCCGAAATCAGAGCTGCAGTGTATCACTGAATTGAAAGAGATTTAGCAAAGGCATGACGAATCAGTGTGGGACTTTGATCAAAGATTCAAAGTTCTACTAAACCAAGTGAGTTTCCCCATTGGACCTGCGCAGCAGAAGGAATGGTTCATTGCAGTGTTGCTACCACATATCATAACTCCACTCATGCAACAGAAGGTTGCTGACCAACAGCAGGCTCTAGAAATCGCGATGAAGCTTGAAACCGCTCTTGTCGAAGACAATTTTGGTATTGCTCAAATCCAAGCATAGTTCGTAGCGATGGCTCTAGAGCTTCGCAATATGAAGAAAAGAAAAACCGGTCGTGAAGAGGTTTGGTGTACACAGTTTTGGACAGAAGGTCACGACAAGGAACAGTGTCCTATGGTAAGAAATTACTTGAACACTAGTGTGCCAAACCCGTTCAACCCTGCTGTTCTATATTTTGAGATCTGTCAGACAACTGGCTAGCATCGACCTGAGAATTGCTATCTGCTACAGAGGTATGTGCAAGTCCCCAAGAACCCCTATTGTAACTTCTGTAAGTCCATAGGACATAATGAAGATGAGTGTCGTTGTTATGAACTCATGAGAGAGCACACCTATGACGCCTATCGGGTACAAAATGAGGGACAGAGCAATGATGGCTATGGTTACCGCGGTGGTGCATCAGGTAGAGGTGCTTTTGGAGGTCGTGGTCGTGGTGGTATGGCCGAAAGAGGAAGAGGCCAGGTTGTGTGTTACAACTGTAACTAGGCCGGGCATCTAGCGAGAGACTGTCAGAACCCAACTACAACATCTCGGTATTGCCGACCAGTAGATCATGTGGTCGAGTAGTGCCCACAGTTGATAGTGAAGATTCAGGAAAGAAACAGTGCCCCTACTCATGATTTTCAGATGATTTTCGTCGAGCAAAGACCTGCCCCAGCCATTAATGTTGTTACCGGGATTGGAGCTACGATGGAAGTCTTGAACAAGGAGAAACAACCTACTGAGGCTTGGGTTCGGAAGGCCCCACGAAAAATCCCTGCATTTGATGTCCAAAGAGAAAAAGAGACACTTATGGAAGCCAAGAGAGACTTTGTTGACCCAAACACATCAGTAATACCTACGCAACAACTTCAGCAGCAGTCGCAGCCGCAAGAAGCTTTGAAAGATAAAGTAAGTACATTGTCCTCCTTTTTACAAAGTTGTCTGAAGCTCTTACAAAATTAGAATGCTTTAAGTGAGTTGCAGAAATTTATTGCTTCCTGCAAAGCTTAGCAAATTTTTGGTCAGGAAAAAGCTGTTAATAGAGTTAGGAGAACTGGTAGGGAAATGAGATTGAATGCTCAGATAAGAGAGTATGATATGACTGATGTTATCTTGGACCTAGGATCAGAGGTAAATATCTTAACTAAGCAAACCTAGGAACAAATGGGAAAACCTACCTTTGATTGGTCCCCTATACAGTTGAGATTAGCCAATCAGTAGAAGATTGCGCCCCTAGGACGACTCCCTAATGTCCCAATAGATATTGATGGCATCTATACTGTAGCAGACTTCGAAATTATTGAGGTCATTGACGACAGCAACCCCTATCCAGCCTTGTTAGGAATTCAATGGGCAATGGAAAATGCTGCAGTCATTAACCTGAAGAAGAGACAGATGACTTTCGAAGGGAAAGAACTGAGAGTCATAGTCCTGTTGGATCCTTCTCAAGGAGAGAGATACACAGAGCCAGTAAGAGATGAAGACCAGCATGTTTTGGACCACATCTACAATATCACAGCGAAGGAAGAAGATTATGTTGATCCTACTGCCAAAGGTATCGTGGATTGGCAGTGTGACAGCTCCTGCATGATAGATTCAGATGATGGCCTAGAGAATTGGCAGAATAGACTGTATGAGCTACATGGCCATCGATGTGCCAGAATTACCAAGTCTCTCAGATGGCTTGGCTCGTAGACAAGAACCTTACCTGTTTTTTATGGTTCGACAGACCCCGAAGAGTTTATTGTGTAATTCTTAGAGCAGGTACCAGACTCACAGAAAATGGAGACTTTGGATTCAGCATTCAGAGCCACAGCAGCCAGATGGTGGAATGGTCACAAAAAGTACATTCATAGTTGGGAAGCATGCCATAAGTCCCTTTACCTAAGATTCAAGGACCAACCTCAGGAGGTGCGAAGCAGGTTTAATGGTAAGACTAGTCCTCAGGGACATTTGGAGCAATGATACGAGGCATGGAAGCATGTAGCTCATGAAGAATGGTTACATAGGTTTCTGCACACCCTAGAACCTATAACAAAGAACTGGTATGCGGAGGTCGATCTTCGCCACGGTACTGTAAGTTGGGATTGTCTTGTTGATAGTTTTGTGCTGACATTTTCTATTAATGAGGTTTCTCTTGCTTTGGATGTAGCTGTTAGGTTGATCCACACTAAAGTATTTGATGATCAAGAAATAGCAGAATACCAACCTGATTGGAAGGCACAAGAACCTAATGCAGTAGAATGTCATAACCTCGCAATTGACAAGGATGACGATCCGCGCAACATTAACATTCCTGAGTTAGAAGGACACTACGAAGTACATGGACCAGCAGTTGAGGCACTTGAAGTGACTCAACCCCTGAAGACGTGGACCATAAACATTGGGTCAGAAGAAAACCCTAAGTATGCTACCATTGGAGATTATTGGGATGACTAAATGGTAAGCAAGGTGACCCAACTTCTCCATGAATATCCGAATCTATCTCCGATGAAGTTCTCAGAGATGAAAGGTATCCTTGGTGATATAGGAGTGATAAACATCCCTTTGAAACCTGATGCGAAGCCTGTGAAACATCGCCCTTATAGGTTGAACCCTAAGTATAAGGAAAAAGTCTATATGGAGATGGATAAGATGCTTGCTGCAGGAATCATTGAGCCTATTGAAGAGTTCGAGTGGGTCAGTCCTATGGTGGTGCAAGAAAATAAGACTAAGGGAGAATTCAGAATCTGTGTCGATCTGGGGAAGCTGAATGATGCCTGTTTGCGTGATCCTTTCCCCACTCCCTTTACAGATGAAGTTTTAGACAATGTTGGAGGTCAAGAAGTGTACTCTTTTACTGATGGATTTTCAGGTTACCATCAGATTCGAATTGCTCCAAAAGATCGACATAAGACAACCTTCGCTACAGAAATTGGATCCTTCCAGTATAAAGTTATGCCCTTTGGATTGAAGAATGCACCTGCCATGTTTTCTAGAGTAGTCATCTCTGCTTTTAAGGAATTCATAAATAAATTCTTAGAATTTTATTTTGATTATTGGACTATCTTTGAGTTATTAAAATACCACATAGCTAGTTTAAGACTTATGTTGGACAAATGTAGACAACATCAGATTTCCTTGAACTTGAAAAAGTGTATCTTGTGTGCCCTTTTTGGAAATCTGCTAGGTCACATTGTCTGTAAGCAAGGATTGATGATGGATCCTGCGAAGATAGCCATTATTGTGAACCTGCCACCTCTGAAGTCTGTTAAACAACTGCGAACTACGCTTGGCCATACTGGTTATTACAGGAAATTCATTAAAGGATATGCTCAGATAACAGCCCCTATGGAAAAGCAGTTGAAGAAATATATTAGGTTTGAATGGACACCTGAGTGTCAATAAATCTTGGATATTTTGAAGGAAAAGATGGTAACTACCCCTATATTAGTATTCCCTGATTGGAATAAGGAGTTTCATGTGCATGTCGATGCATCCTCCATTGCTCTGGGAATAGTATTGGCTCAGTCAGGTGAAGGTAATATCGATCACCCTATTTCTTTTGCAAGTAGAAAACTGTCCACAGTAGAAAAAAATTATACTACTACAGGATGAGAAGGTTTAGCTATGGTTTATGCATTACAGAAGTTTCGACATTATCTGGTAGGATCTTATTTTAAGGTGTTCACTGATCACTCTGCCTTGAAGTATTTCATTAACAAGCCTATGCTAGGTTGAAGGATATGCAGATGGTTGATTCTATTTCAGGAATATGACTTTGAGATCATAGTCAAACATGGAATACTAAACCTAGGTCCTGACCACTTGTCGAGGCTCGAGTCAGGAGAAGAGCCCATTAACTTGGACGAAGGTCTTCCTGATGCCCAGTTGTTTGCCATCCAGATGGTTGATGATTATTTCTAGGATATTGTTCAGTATTTGTCTACAGGTTTTGCACCTACCGAAATGACAACACAGCAGAAGAAACAACCGGTGGTTAGAGCAGCCAACTTTACCTTAATAGCAGGACAACTATATAAGATGGGACCAAATGAATTACTGCACAGATGCATCCTGAAGCATGAAAATCCATTAATTTTAGCTGAGGCACACTCTGGTGTAGCAGGAGGTCATTATGCAGGAAAAGATACAACACAAAATATTCTGATAGCTAGATTGTGGTGGCCCACAATTCATAAGGATGCAAGAGAATATTTGCATAGCTGTGACATTTTTTAGAGGACAGGAAAACCATTTAGGAGGGATGAGATGCCTCTAGTTCCGTAGGTAAATTTACAACCCTTTGATAAATGGGCTATTGATTTTGTTGGACCTATCAATCCCCCTGCAAAGAAATTCAGAGCAAGATACATTATTATAGCAACTGACTACCTTACTCGTTGGGCTGAAGCTCAACCAGTTAAGACCTGTAGTGCTGCTACAGCTGCGAAGTTTATCTTCAATAACATCTTGTCAAGAATTGGGTGTCCTAGAATTCTTGTGAGTGATCAAGCATCACATTTCTTAAATAAGACTATTGAAGTATTGACTGAAGAATTTCAAGTATTGGCATCATAAGAGTACTGCCTATCATCCTCAAGCAAAAGGAAATGTCGAAGCCTTTAACAAGATCCTTGAACACGCTCTGACGAAGGTTTGCAATGCTAACAGAAATGATTGGGACCTTAGAATTCCAGAAGTACTATGGGCTTATAGAACCACCTACAAGAAGTTGACAGGCCATACACCTTTTAGGTTGGTTTATGGACAAGAAGCAGTCATGCCCATGGAGTACATTGTCCCTAGCCTCAGAATATTTGCTTTTACAAAGATGGATGACCCAGATATGATGAAAGAAAGGCTGGAAAAGATACTAGAACTTGAAGAGGATAGATTCATTGCAGGGTTCCAGCAGCAAGTACAGAAAGCTAGAGAAAAAGCATGGCATGATAGACACATCAAGAAGAAGCAGTTCCAACAGGGTGATCTTGTGCTCTTATATGACAGCAAATTCATGAAATTCCCAAATAAGTTCAAGACACATTGGAAAGGACCATACATAGTGAAGAAAGTTATTGACGGTGGCGCAGTCCAGTTAGCTAAATTGAATGGAGAAATTTTACCTTCCATGGTGAATGGAAGTAGGTTAAAGAAGTACAGGGACAAACCAGGACCCCTTGATCAAGAGTAACAACATGAAGGACAGTCTAAGTACCAAGAACAGTTGGAATTGGGTACTAGACTATAATGAAACTATTCTCAAAGCTACGAAGTGTTGAAGACTGTCAAAGTCTGAAGGTTGAAGTTTGGTTGCCGTATAGGTCAGGATGGGTCGAAGGTGCATATTGTGTCGAAGGTACTTATCAAGGTGAAGTTGAAGTTAGTGGTTATTTCGAAGATCAAAGGTGTGTCACAGCCTAAAATGTGACCGATGGGACAAACTACACTTGGCGGCGCTGGCACGAGAACTGCCCTAACTGCCTACAATAATGAGATTTTGGGAAAATCTAGCGCCACGTGGACAGGATTTCCACCACTCCATCAGATTCAGCGTCATTAATGCACCATGATGACGTATTCTGTTGCGAGATTCTATAAGAAGCTACACCGGCCTGTGACTCCTGCATTGTGCATCTCTTTGAGTTTCTTCAGTTAGAACTATGTCAAATGATCGTGAAGTCTAGGAGTTATTACGATTGGTCAAGGAGAGAGCTCTGCTGAACCTTCTGAGCAATCCACTCGTGTATCCATGTTAACCAAGGCACACAAAAAGGTAGAAGTTCGCTCTAAGAGGAAGGAAGAAAGGCAGAAGTGTGCTCTAAGCCGCATGAAGAAAAGCACTGGTCTTCACAGGAAGCCTCTGAAACATCCCAAGATGTATCCTCCTGGTTTGGTAGAACCGAGGTGGCTGTTTGTCTTATGCACCTTGACACACAATTCTAGGAACCCTAAGTTGTGGATGGTCAAATGTTTGGCAAGCAAATCAAAGGATGGGGTCGCTGATATATCCAGAAGGCCTTAACCAGCATAAATATTACAAAGGAAAGGAACAAGCAGCCGAAAACTGCATGTATGGCTTCAGCAAGCAGTGCACTATGTTTCGCCAACAAGATTCTACCACCATAAAAGCAGCTGAGTGTCCCGGGACGGGACACTGGTGAGTCTTAGGGGCCTGTTGGGGCGTGCACCCTAATGGTCCTTAAGGTGGGTAACTCCACATAGTTATGGGAGTTTGCAAGCGGAGTTACAACTCAAAATAGTCTTAGGGGTGTCAAGGTTGAGTAAAAACCTCCTTTTGTAATAAACCCATGGTTTAAGTCCAGGGTTTAGGGTTCGGGTTGCACATGGTTTAAGCCCATGGTTTTGTAATAAGTGCACTATAAATAAGCACTCTTGTAAAGAAGTTAGTTTAGGCTTTTGATGTGAGATGAATTGATGCGAAGCTAAGGCTTGTTTTGTAAGAAGGTTAAGTCCCAGCTGTGTGCATGGACGACCTCTGCAGGTGTGTGCGCAAAGGGTTTTGGGTGATAAAGGAAATCTGCAGCTATGTGCGCAGAGGCTTGCAGCTGTGTGCACGGCTTTAAGGACTTGAAGGGATATGCAGCTGAGTGTGCAGATTAGAACTGTGGTTTTTGTAAAGACTTGAATAAAACACAATTCTGTGGATGTAACCCCTAAACTGGGGGTGAACCACGTTATATCATGTGTTGTGGTTTTTGTTGTGTTTTTGTTATGTTCTTTTATGCATTGATAAATATATATCTGATAAGTAATATCACTGCTAAATACTAACTTCGATGGAATTCCTAGTAAAGGGTTAAGCAAGGCACTGTTTGTTTATCTAACCGCGAAGCTAAATAAGTAACTATTAAATTTTTGCATTGTATGATTATAAGTGTTAGAAACTAAAGGTACAATAATATCCCTCTTCTGCTTGCAGAAACCAGATTCTACGACACCCCATAGCTGTTTCAGGTGAGACCGCAACCTGTTCGCAGGTTGTTGCTGAAAGGGCCAACACTGTCAGTCTTTTGTTGGTGCGAAGTTAATGGTATAAATCCCGGGTCTCCCTATAGCCCAACAAGAACTCTTTTACTAGTTCCTAATTTGACTCTTTTAGAATTTTATAATTATTTAATCATTTTTAGTAAATAATAACATATAGATTTTTTATTAATCATTATAGTTATTATTATTTACTTATATTTAATATATGTACTTACCCTTTTATTCCTAACAGTTATAACCTATATATACACATATATTATTGTTAATATTTATTTATTCATCATGTAGCATGATCCCATTAGGCTTGGTGCTTTCATTAGCTTATAATCATTTCCTTTATCAAGGCCTTCAGGTAGGGTTGGTGAACTTAGTTAGGAAGCTCTAAACATCCTTACATTTTAGATTACCTCATATATCATGGCAGTTATTCAATAATTGATGAGAAGTATAAATTCAAAATTACATTTAATCAACTTAAAAATAAGTAAGATAAGGTCAGTGATTTTCATAGTTGTTTTCACTAAACACAATTATTTTTCAGTAAATTGTAGCACTATTCATAGCCCACACTCAATGCTAAAACTTGGAGTTACACTTTGTTCAATTCTATAGCCTCTTGATAAACACTAATGCTGAGAATGTGCTAGCATAATACACCTAGGAATACAATGGCCAATGATCCGATGTTCAAGAGATTATGCTCAACATCAATTTGGAATTCTTCAGGGCTTATGTCCAACACTTCCAATTATCATATTTCATGTCCTTCATAGATTATGCTCAACACAAACATCTCATAACTCCTGTTCTCTAGAGCTAGCACTCAACATAAACATCAAATAACTCATGTGCTCCAAAGCTCGTGCTCAACATAAAATCTGATCACTCATGTGCTTCATGGTCCACACCCAACACATTATAGAACGAAATCGTACATTCAGTCTTTTGCACATTCTAGACCAATAATCATCTCAGTCTATACACTTTAAGGTAAACCACATAGTATAATCAGTATATCATTCTACAACAATAATCTTGTCCATCAAGGTCCATGCCCAACATATACAATCGCATACATGCTAAATCAAACATATGCATTTCCTCACAGCCAATATATCTAACAAATCATCATACGCATCGTATGCCTAATATACAATATAAACATCAAAGTAACTCATGTGCATTGGGACTCATTCCCATTATGGTTAAGGTCAAAATTTGACATATTACATCCCTCCCTTCTTAGAAGGACATCGGCTCAGTGTTCTAGAGACTACGAATGAAGTTATGAAATAAGGAGGGGTAAGCCTATCTCATGGTGGCCTTATTCTCCCAAGTAACCTCCTTGGCTTTAAAGTGCTTCCATTGCATTTTGGGCTAGGCTATGGTGTGCCTCATGAGTTGTACTTCTCTTTTGTATAGTATATGAATGGGTTTAGGTGTAAACTTCCCTTCAAGTTCCACCTATAATAAGGACCAGTCAATAACATGTTTAGTATCATACACATATTTCTTCAATAAGGATGCATGGAAAACATTATGAACCTTTATATGAGTAGGTAGAGCTAGTTGATATGCTACTGGCCCTTTCTTGGCCAGTATCTTAAAGGGTCCACAAAATTTTGGTGCAAACTTTTTGCATCTTCCCAAGGTCAGTGAGATTCTCTTTGCTTTTACTTTTAAGTAAACATGTTCACCGATATGATACTCTTTATATTTTCTTTTCTTATCCACATAACTCTTCTGGAGTTCTTGCACTTCTTTAAGGTTCTATTTAACTTTGGTGACTAATTGTTCCAAGTATTTTAGTAATTTGGTCCCTAATACGAGCCAGTCCATCGAGCGATCCTAAGTAACCAGTGTTCTACCCTTTCGACCATAGAGTACCTCGAGGGGACTCATCTTGGAGGAGTTCTGAAATCAATTGTTATACGTAAATTCTGCGAGGTGCAGATAATCCTCCTACTTGTTGGGGTTATTCATAACATGCATTCTAAGCATGTCTTCCCAAATATGGCTTACCCATTTTGTTTGTCTGTCTGTCTGCAAGTGGTAGGAAGTACTAAAGTTTAAATGGGTCTATAAAATGGAGAATAAATATCTCCCAAAGTTTTCAGTAAACTTTGTGTCTCGATAGAAGATGATTTCCTTTGGTATCCCATGCAATCTGAATATCTCCTTTAAGAAGATGGCGGCAATGTGAACTTCCTTGTAGGTTGACTTAACTGGGATAAAGTGTGTTGCTTTTGATAACTTGTTAACCACTACAAAGATGGAATCCTTTTTCTTCTTTATCTTTGGTAGACCTATAATAAAATCCATACTAATGACCTCCCACTTCCATTCCGGAATGGGTAACGGTTGCAACAATCATGAAGGAAGTTGGTGTTCAACTTTGACTATCTAAGATTCTTGACATTTTTCTATAAATAACACTATGCCAACCTTTAAATTAGGCCAAAAAAGTGTTTCTTTACTACTGATATCATGTTTTGATATCCCAAATGCCTTGAGTAGGGTTTTCGATGGAAATCCATGAGGATGATGGACATGGTGTCCCCTCCTTCTAGAACATACAATCTCTCTTTGTACCATAGTATTTAGGTCTCGTATACCTTGTACTCTCTTTTTTGTTGGAATAACCTTTCTGCCTAGACCTTGTTGGGGATTTGAACATAGAAATGGTCAACCCCGTTTGTTGTTATGATCCTATCATACAAATCTAAATCAGGTTGGCCTAATGTCACCTCATATAACATATGAGCTCGTCGACTTAAAGCATCATAAATTTTATTTTCCTTTCCCTTTATATGATTTAATTTGAAACGATACTCATTAAGGAAGCTCAACCATTTAGTCTTCCTTTCATTTAGATATAGTTGGTCGAGCAAGTACTTTAGACTCATGTTGTCTATCCTCAAAAGAAACTTATTCCCCATGAGGTAGTGCCTCCACATATCCAAGGCATGGATAATGGCTTCTATCTCAAGATCGTGGGTGGGATAGTTTTGTTCGTATTATTTTAACATTAGGGCCTGTAACAAGTCATGCAATCATTCTACATGAGGATTCCTTTGATTCCTTCCTTTCTCGCATTTGTGTAAAGAACGAAATCCCCATCAGGATCTACAATTCATAGTATCGATGCAGCAATCAAAAGTTGTTTAAGATTCTAAAAAAATTTCCTCAAACTTAGGTGTCCATAAGAACTTGTTTTCATTATTTTGTAAGGCAGTCATGGGACAATCAATCCTCAAAAATTTCTCGATGAACTTTCAGTAGTAACCCGCTAATCCCAGAAATTACCTAATGTCAGTGACATAGGTAGTGGTAGGCCAATCCTCTATGGTTTTATTCTTTTTTAGGTTAACGACCATTCCCTTTTGAGAAATGATGTGACCTAGGTACTGTATCTGTGGTTTGTAAAAATCACATTTACTAAACTTTACGTAAAGATGGTGTTCTTGTAACACCTGTACTACTATGCCTATATTCTCTTGATGTTCCTACTTACTCTTAGATTAAACTAGGATTTCGTCTATAAAGAACAATATAAATTTATCTAGGTAATTACTGAGGATATAATTCATCATGCACAGGAAATTTGTTGGTGCATTGGTCATCCCAAAAGGAATTACTACAAACTTGTATTGGTCATATCAATTCTGAAAGTTTTTTTATGTATATATTCATCGTGGATCCATATCTAATGGTATTTTGACTGCAGCTCAATCTTTGAAGAGATCTTGGATCCTCCCACTTGATCGAACAAGTCATCAATCCTAGGGAGTGGGTAACAGTTCTTGACGGTAATCTTCTTAAGCTAGTGGTAATTCATGCTCATCTGCATCATGTTGTCCTTCTTATTTATAAAAAGTATAGGTGCTCCCTAAGGGGACACACTCGGTCGAATACAACCATTCTCAATCAACTCTTGTAACTGCAACTTAAGCTACATCAATTCTAGTGCGCTCATGCAGTATGGGACTTTTGAGGCCAGTACTAACCCTTCTGTTAGTTCTATGGAAAAATGTAAGTCTCGTTTTGGTGGTAAACCTGGTATTTCCATGGGAAATACATCCTAAAATACTATTAGAACCATAAATTCCTCGATGAGTTGCTCTTTCTTAGCTTCTACATCTTGGATGTTTAGTGCAACCAATTTGTATCCTGTCCTAGTGCACTTATTTTCCTTTAAGGAGGATATATGTCTAGTGGAAACCTCCTTAGGTATGCCTTCAATCCTTTCCTGATTCCCTTCGCTATCCATGGATAATATTGATGTGTTTAGAAAATTGAGCATGACATGGTGTTTTTCCAACCAATCCTTGTCGATAAGTACATCATATGATATGAAGGGTAATATATTCAAATCTATTAGTGCAGGGAAACCATTCAAGTTCACCTCACAATTTCTAACTATTTCTAAAACCTTTATTTTTGTACCCTTGGAAAAATTGCAGTGGACACAGTTTCTCATGTTTAACCTTGTCTAGTTTACATGTCTCAACAATTTCAAGTGGCACAGAGCTTCAGAAAGAATTGGGATCAATGAAAATTGAAATAGAGGCGTTTGGAAAATTACCTTCTGTTTCGACCATAGTATCATCATGGTCTGCTTATTGGCCATCCAAATCTACATAAATCCTCGATGTGCTAGCTATGTCCTCTACCCTTGGGTCTTCTTGTAGATTGTGCAAGAGTACATTACTCTTATTTGTAGAATCTCTAGCATAGTGGGGTCCTTGGCATTTCCAACATTTAATTTGCAACGGGGAAACATTGGCTCCTCCATTTGTTGCTAGTTTGTTGGAATTTGGTGCAAGCACATTTTTCGTTCTACCTATGTTGTTGAATTTCATGTTGGATGGAAAACTATTGTTATGTTTTCTATACGATGGTCATTTAAAACTAGGTTTGTGGTTGTCCAAGAAGGTTCTAAACCTGTCTCGAATTGTGTTCCTATTTTCTTGCCTTAGTTCTCCATGCTCATAGAAAATATTAGGTTTGTGTAGGGTAGTGTCCATAGTTTTAGGCATGTCAAACTCAATTCTCTATCAAAAATTGGAAGGAATACATCCCAACAATGGTTGTAACATATCCAAAAATCTGTTAATGAAGGAATCCATGGTCATGGAGGCCATCCTCAACTCATGAAACTCTTTCACTTTTCTATCGATGAATCTCTTGGACATATATTTCTCCTAAAATATTCTACAAAAGTTACTCCATCAGATTTCTTTTACCTAATCGTTTTTGGTATCCTTTAGGTATCTCAACCATCTAGCTATTTTCCTATTTAAATTATAAATTGCTAGATGGGATTTAATTTCACTAGAGTACTTGTGTACTCATAATCATTTTCTCATACCTAGAAGAAATTATTCATCTTTCTCCCTGGTGTTCAACTCTCCTTCATAGGTTAGGAAATTTATCTTTCTGAGCTCTCCTTGGAGGTTTCCATCATTCCTTTGTTTCTTTTTGCAAGGAGAAAGGGAATTATCACTGGAAAGACTGTGATAATCTCTCTCTACAGGTTCAAGTGTGTGTTCTTCTTTTCCTTCTTCTATTGGGCTGCTGAACCATTTACAATAAAAATATTTCTTAGATTTATTGCTTGAATGAGTAGGATTCCCTTGCGAGTTTCCTCTCGTCATGTTCCGAAGTAAAGATTCATTGATTTCTTTCTGCTCTTTTATTTCATTCATATTATAATCCTTGAATATTTCTAATTCTTCTTGTAGACTCAGTATGGTTTCCAGTATATCATAATTTAATTCAACCGCTAGTTCTTCTTCCTGTGTTGGGGTATTCATATTTCCTTTCCATATTTTATCCTCTTCTTGATTCATGATCTGGACTATTCTTTTAATCCTACAATTAGAACATTTAGTAAGAAATAATTTTTTGTGTTACTTAACAAAATTTAAAATACAGTTTCGAAATGTTTATTTCTACAACGAAGGTTTGGTAGCACCCATTAGGCCTCTTAGTGTTTGAAAATAGGCTCTAATACCACTTGTAATGTCCCTATAAGTCATAAATAAATAAATAAAATTGTAGGCTAATCAAATACTAAAATTTCATGGACATCTTTGTTTCTACTCCGGAACATAAACTTGTTTGTAGAACTAAACCTAAGTTCTATAGGTTGCTTTCCCTATATGTCTTTCTTGTATGATGATAGTGTTTTACATGATGTTGTTTTATTACCTCAACATGCCATATAATTTTTCTTTTCATGTTATTAGTTGATCACATTTGTCAATACTTATTTTGATTTACATTTTACTTTTGTTTTTACGTGTCTTTAAATTCATTTATGGTTTACTTATAAAGAGGCTTACTTACCTCTATATGTTAAGGGGTGGAGTGGCAGGGTTCTATCCCTTAAAGGTCCACTCGGAAAGGTAAGGACTCCTATGCATGTTTCTATTTTCTTTATGCAGGTGATTTTGTCGATGAACTTAGTCGCAAGATTTTTGCAATAAAAAATGCATAAAATCCACAACAAGCTATACCTATAAAACACTATATGCCTATGCATAAAAGTTAAACGAGGACAAGAGGGTCCTATGTCTAGACGATTCCTTGTAACTATGGTAAAAAGGGATTGTATATCATATGTGTGCATGTTATAAACTATATTCTAAGGTTTTAAAAACCTTAGATGTAACTCTTTATATGCTTGAACTAATGGTATGGAGTGTTTATGCTTATGGAATATGCTATGCCATCAAAACTATGTCTTATCCTATGGCATCAAAATAGTAAAGGCTTAACATTTAAGGTAGTGGGGATTTGAAACAATGGTGATAATTATCATGAACAAGAATTATATCATAGTAGTTTTCGATTTTCAGGGTAGTGGTGGACAAGTTGGCGTAATAACTAAACCTTGGAAAATGTGGGCATAATGCCTCAAGCACTGTGGTAGTGTTTTAATGTCATTCATTTTGTTTTCATTGTGGTGGAGAGAGGGTTCACACTCTTGGTTGAAGCTATGTTTCCAAGCTTCACAAACAACAATATTTGAGCTTGCAGAAGGTATGATATGTTAGCTTGTTTTCACCACTTCTCTTTCAATTTGGTTTAAAGTTTAGAAATGGCATACTTCTGATAAATTTTGTGTTTTCTTCGTAGCTGAGCAGAGAGTGGTACTATGCATGCATTATAGGGAAGCTCAATAGGTTTCTTGCACAACCAAACTCCGCGTATGCCTCAAATTAGTAATGGCCTTTACACTTGCTACTGGATTTAAATAGTGGGTTCAAAACTTGGGTGTATGGTTGAGCCATTTCATTATCTGAGGTTTTATTAAATTGTTTGGCATTTATATATATGCAGTTGTGCAAGCCCTTCATGGTTCTTTCAATGTAATTTGATATGTTTGATTGTTTAATAAACAATTCTCCTGTGTATATAATTTTATTCTTTGCGATGGAGTGAATTTTGTTCTTATGTTGGTTTAATACAAAATATGTTTGGTTAAATGACTCGGTGTATTTAAATGATGTGTTTCTTTTTAATTTTTATAGTGTCATTTGTCTGCAATGGCACCTTAGATGATATGACTATGTAAATTGTACGTAAGGTGGTAGTGTGCGGTTTTATTTAATAATGATCCATGGTTTGTTCGGCAACGATAATAATATAGCTCGGCTCTAGCCTTGATACGTAGCCTGTGTATATATTGTAACTTTTATGTTTAAAGTGGGATTGTTCATGTAAGGGTATTAGGGAAAGTGTATCTACGTTTTGTAGTGGATATACAATTCCTTTCTAGTAAATTTTTTGGGCAACCTGTAAAATGAAACCCTTCATGCTTTATACCGCTTGTATTGTTTGATATTTTCGTTTGTGTTTAATGGACTCAATATTGGGTATTTTAATTGTGTGCTCACAAGATTTGATCCTCGGAATTTTTAAATTGTTATGTTTGTGTTTTTAAAAAATATAAATTCAGCGTTTTAACAATATGATTCTTTGTATTGTTTATTGGAATCCCTCCAACATAATGTGTTCGGAAAACTCTGTTTTAAATTGGATGATTTATGTTTTGTTTATTCTGTAGATGTTTAAACCCATTCTACTGAGAGCATTTTGTCTGTATTGAAGCAATAAAATCCCACATCCCATCCTTTACAGGATTTGATGGCTGGGTGAGATAAATCTTGGAATGTGTAGTTATATTTTATTTAATATTATTTGTACGTCTTTGATTAGGCTTTCATCTTCCATGCTCTGGTAAATTTGATGGCTTTGTTTTTACGATAATGGTTGCATCATTTTATTAAGTGTTTGGTTTGGTTTTAAGTAATGGTTTTTATGATTTATTTATATTTTGAGAATAATTCATTTGCTGGCAATATGAAATATGTGAGCATTTTCAATTTAGTTTGAGGGTTTGAAATTTGTGATTTAGGATATTTGATCTCTGGTATGATTGTTTTCATAAATATGTAGTTACTAAGTATTTTAATGTTTGGAAGAGAGTTTTAAAATGTAATTTGTTTATTATTTATACTAACTAGATTTGTTAAATATACGGTTAATTTTATAATGATGTTTAGGTAAAGATCTAGTAGCTAGTTTAACTAACATCTAGGGTTTCAAATCTACATTAAATTGTTTGACATTTAAACTTCCTAGAACTACTTAAATAAAAAAATAAGACAATTTAATCTCAAAAACCTATCTAAGAATTTAAAGGTTGACTTTAAGTTTAAGAAATAAACTAATTATCTACAATATAAAATTTAACGCTAGAGGTTATATAAAGATATTTATAAATTGAGTTTCAATCATTTAAACAAATGGAAATCTAGTTAAAGCATGTATTCAACATGCATGTTTTTAATGAAGTTCATAAATACTATTTACTAAAAATATGTAAAAACTAGAGAAGGTAAAAACCTCATACCTGCAACTTTCAGTTTATTAATGGTTAGGAACCATCCACACTTAAACACATAAAATTAATAAAAACTTAGCTATTTTTGAACCCATATCTATTAACCTAATAACTTGGAAACTACGATGTTCCTCCCAACCATGACCTAGAACGGTTCCCAGTTTTAGTCTGGATCCCCCTGCATTGGTTCCAACATGCAAGTATTCTAGAGCACCTAAAGGTGAGGCTTCTCTTATCTGGAATACCAGCTTCTATATAGGATTTCTTTTACTTTGGAAATGCTCTCCAAAAATATTAGGAATAATGATCACAATATATTAGAATTCCTAATCCTTTCCTTGGCTTGAGTTTTTATAGACAATATTTAGGCAAAGGGCAGTTACACTACTACATATGTCTCAAAATTCCCACGACGGTTTTCCACAAATAAGTTAAAATCATTTTTTTCATGGGAAAACAATTTAAAATTTTGGAAAAAAATGAAAATGTCCCTAAGGATCGTCGCTATAGCGATGCATAGTCCATAATGTTGCTATAGAGATGGATGATTTTTGCTATAATGACTCATAGTCCATAACAAGATAAAGGAAGATGGTTTTAGGGGGGAATATAAATATAAACACATCCAACATTATATCTATGACTGGGAATATAAATATATACATCACCAAGATAGAGGAATATGGTTTCAGGGGGGAATATATATATAAACACCACCAACATTGTATTGAACCATGATTGGAAACAGAACTTCATTTCAATCTACGAATTGGAGCTCTTCAATGGGTAATGAAATGGGTTATGTACCTAGAACTTGATCTGCTTAAGTAAACGTGCTTAAAACCACTGGTACTTCCTTTGCTTTAGCTACAGGTGCGTATGCCCTTGTTACTCACAATGTAACTTCTTGATCTCTAACTAGAAAGAAGACTAGGTATTCTAGTGAAACAAAGGTAAGATTCGGTTAACTGTATCTGCTCCAAATTGCTGGTTCATTCATAATTGGGTCCACTTGGTAAGCAATGAGAACTTACATAGGATCTAAATAGGCCTCGGATCCTGGCACATTTCTGGGTTTGAGTTGTTGATGTATTTGTAACTTCAGAACGTATTCACTTATATATTTCATATATTGTATTTCATTGGTCCCTGATGTTCCTATTGGGAGAATCATTAATGTAATCAATTCATGTAAAGTCATAGAGTTTAACCCTCCTTTGTTGATCAACGGTTAAATTCCCCATAGTTTCAGGGAACTAGGGTTATTAGACTCTCCTAGAAAGGTCGACCCAAGTAAGTTGTTGTCAAATTAGGAAATAGTATAAATAGAGAGTGAGCCTCTCTATTTATCGCATAGTCACTCACACTCAGTTGTAGTGCATGAGTGACAGATAAGGATCTGGGATAAGACAGAGAACAACTGTTGGAGATCATCTTATTGTCTTTGGGTTTTAATGTTGCCATTGGTGCTTATTCTATCTCTGATGAAGTTGTGGGGTTTTATCCTTTATGGTTTCCCCAAGGAAGAGGTGTGACAGAACATGCATCCAAGGCTGAGATAATACAAGCATGAGGTCTGGGATATGCCTGGTAACTTATTTTATGCATTTCGCATTCTTTTTTTCTTAGCAACGTGAACCACCAAGCTGACAATCTGGTCAAGTATATTGTTTATTTAAGGTCTCCCAATCTCATCCATTTGTCCTACTCCATTCAAGTTATACATCAACCTACTATCCTTCATTTATAATATGAAATGATAGAAAGTCTTTGAGGATGATACCTAGATTTTTTCTTCCATAAAATATTATAGGAATATACAAACATTAACATCGATTCAGATGGGAAATAAGAGGGTTAATTGGATACAGATCAATCCTCTAACCACGTAAAATCGAAGCAAGCAGCCTTCAATCAATTATCCCATTGGATTAGCCAAGTAGACAAGTATCCAAGCCAAGCTAAGACCGACTTACAATGATAGAATACTATTGGCTGACCTTGTTACAATGGACCTCCTGTCACTGAACTGTCTCTTAGAACTACTCTTAAGCCAATAATATAAGGAATAAGGGCTTCATGAAAGTGTTGGTTCTAGGTATGCACCTATGGATGCTGCTAGTGCTGGATCGACTACATCAACTAAATGGACCTCCTCTTCCTGACTGAATGAATCGGTAAGAGCTAGGACAATAAGACATACATACTGAATCAAACTCCACTCCCCCATGGCAGAAGGAAACAGCTAGGGCTTGCTCATCTTCTAATCCCTTCCTTGAGATGAGCCAACTAGAGATATATTTGTGTCTATTGTCTCTTGTCATTGATTGTTATGCATGTTATTCTCTCAGAGAAGATCCTAAGATAATATGGTCTAATTGATAAAAATCTAACATGGGATTAGAGCTAACCTACGAAGAAGACACTATGCATCTGCGAAATATAGGGCTTCCTACTTTTTGGATATCTCTCCACAATCCCTCAATAAAAGGAGGCCAAGATGAACCTCCATTGAAGGGCACATATTTCTGTCGAAGCATAATCTGATTCTAAGCATTTTTCAATTTTTGACCTACCACTACATCAGGAAATTAGGGCTTTTCACTGAAGAGTAATTTTTTAGTGAGCCCAGGATAGGATTTCTCTCCTCCTCAAAATCGAAGTTAGATACAAAAATCAAGGTCTTTGTTTGGGTAGAACTCTGGGAAATTCAAAACCTAATTTTCCCTTGAACCAGAAAACCAGCACTATAGAAGATCATCTCCAGATCCAATTTTCAGCTTCTCAAATTGGTAAGATCTAAAAATTTTGTATTTCCGTTTGAGGTTCTCAGTTAAGATATCTCATCACACCAATCTTGACGAAAATATTGAGGGAGATGATAACTTTCGAGCCTCAAAGTATAGGATCTCCCTGGTCTTGGAAGAAAATGAGTTGGCCTCTTACATCGGTGAAGAGGTTCCAGTTCCAGAGGGAGATGAGGCTAAGGCCTTACACAAGAATAAATTGGTCATGGATAAGAGGATTATTTCTGATTCAATCAAGGATCACCTCATACCACAGGTGTCCTCCCTAAAAACACCTAAATAAATATTTGATGCCCTGACCAAGTTATTTGAAGGGAAGAACATAAACTGGAAGATGACTTTGAGAAACCAATTGAAGAATGTGAAGATCCATAATGTGGAGACCATACAGTCATAATTTACAAGGGTCTCCTAGATCAAAGAAAAACTTGAATAAGTGCATGAAGAAGTCGAGAATGCAGAAATTGTGATGACCACCTTGAATGTTCTCCCTAGGTCATGGGACTCTTTCATTCAAGGAATTTGTGCTAGAAGAAAACTAGTCACCTTGAGTAGACCATGGGAGGAATGATCACAAGAAGAATCTCGAATGGTATCCTGAAAAGAAAATATAGGAATTGAAGATCAAGCTCTCATAGTACACTCCAATAAAATAAGAATGGACTATAATCATCACAAAGTTAAGCACCCTCACTAGAAAGATAACCCTAGAATATTTAACAGAGATCTTTCTAGTATTGCATGCTTTACATGTGATGAGAAAGGACACATCTCTAGAAACTCTCCCAGAAACAAAGGTGGCTCTCAAAAGAAGAAGAACTACAAAATAACACATCATGCTCATGCTGCAGAGGATGATGAACCTTCCAAGAAGAGAGTCAAACAAGAAAGTGAAGATTCATCAAGTGATGAAGCGTATGTTTTGATTTTTTCCCTCATGGGAACTGTCACACATGGGATAAATGATTGGCTTATCGATAGTGGGGATTCCAAGCATTTGATGGGATTCAAAGAATCATTTGTGAAATTATCAGAACATGAGTCACCCTACAAGGTGAAACTTGGGTATGACTACCAATATCCAATAAAAGGTAGTGATGAATCTTCCTACAAGTTAGACTCTAGAAAGTCTATGAAGATGAAGGATCTCTTTTTTGCACCAAGATTAGAGAAGAACCTCCTTGCCATCTCTACATTAGCTGCAAAAGGCATGAGGTTTGCATTTGTATATGTCCAAGTTATTATCTGGCCAAAGCGAAAAACCATAGATGATGTAGTTGTGATTGGGGAGCAAGATGGAGGATTATACAAGATAAAAGGCCAACCAGAACAAGCCTTGGTCCATGAATCAATAGAGCCAAATGAACTTTGGCATATAATGCTTGGACATATACACTATAGGGCATTACCACTTGCCAATAAATTTGTTGAAGGTATTCTAGAAATACAGAGCACTAACACAAAGAAGACATTTCTAAGTAGCGAGAGGAAGGAAAAAGGAATCTTGGAAATCATTCACTTCGATGTATGCGGGCCAATGTCATCCAGTTCATTAAGCGGGTATGTATACTATGTTTCTTTCATTGATGATTTTTCTAAGAATACAAGGATATACTTCTTGAAGTACAAAGATGAAGTATTCAACAAGTTCAAGGAATTAAAAGCCTTGATCGAGAACCACACAGAAAAGAAGGTCAAAACCTTTCGATAAGATAATGGCGGAGAATTCACATTAAATGAATTCAAAGAGTTATGCAGAGATTCAGGGATTAAGAGGGATTTACCACTCCATATAATCCACAACATAATGGGGTTGCAGGAAGGAAGAATAGAATGATCATGGAAGTTGCAAGGGAAATGCTTCATGATAAATATATTCCCATGCATCTATGGGCAGAAGCTACTAGAATAGTTGTGTATGTACAAAACCATACTCCACATAGAGTACTCGAGAAAAAAATACTTGAAGAAGTCTTCTCTGGAAAGAACCAAGAAGTCAGTCATCTAATAATATTTGTTTGTCCAGTGTACATACACATTCCGAAATAAAAGTGGACAAATTTAGATCCTTTAGGGAAGAAGGGTATATTTGTGGGATATAGTGAAATATTGAAGGCTTACAGAATATACTTCCCTCGATTCAAGAAGATTAACATCAGCAGGGACATAACATTTGATGAAGACTCAGCTTACAACAAATCTAAAAAGAGACCTTCTAAGGAACCTGAAGAAACAAAAGTACCTAGAATTCAAGATACAACTATGAATGATGCAACTCAAAAAGAAGATCGAGAAATTGAATAACCCGAGGAACTTGTAGATGCACCCCAGGAGAAGAATCCTAACAAGAGGAAACCTACACAGGTATGATAGGCTATCCAAGGTGACGAAAGATATCTGGCTCCAAAATAAATGCATAGAGAAAGGAAGAGAACTAGGTCCTACTCTGGATATGTATCCCTATTTTTTGATATTATTGATAAAGAACCTTCCAACTATGAAGAAGCGACATATAAGAAAGAATGGAAGTATTCTATGATCAAGGAGTACCAGTCGGTCATGAAGAATGATGTCTGAGATGTTGTCCTAGCACTAAAGGGGAATTCTATCGTGACTTCCAATTGGATCTATAAGATCAAGCATGTTGTAGATGGCAGCATAGAGGATCATAAAGAAATATTTGTGGCTCATGGCTTCTCCCAGAAAGAAGGAATAGATTATGAAGAAACATTTTCACCTGTAGCTAGATCCACTTCCATTAGATCAGTACTTTCCTTGGATGTAGTGATGAAATGGAAGATAAACCAAATGGATGTCAAGACTGCTTTCTTGAATGTTGTAGTGGAAGAGGAAGTGTATGTAGAGCAGCCACTTGGTTTTGACACACATGACAGAGAAACTCATGTTTGTAAGTTGAAGAAATCCCTGTACGGTTTGAAACAGGCACTCAGGACATGGTACATTAGAATTGACAACTTCCTATCCAGTTTGGGCTTTACCAAGAGTAAAGAGGATTCCAACCTTTACTACAAGGTTGAATAAGGGAAACCAATGATACTCCTACTATATGTAGATGATTTGTTTGTAACATGTGAGGATGGGTTGATTGCTGATATGAAGAGGAAGGTTGCTTCCGAGTTCGATATGAAGGACTTGGGTATGATGCATTACTTTATAGGCATGGAGGTGTGGCAGAATGCAGATGGAATCTCCATATGACAAGGGAAGTATGTTGTAGAGATCCTTAATAGGTTTGAGATGATGGACTTCAAGTCCATGAACACAACTATGGGATCAAACCCCAAGCTATTGAGTGATTCTTTGTTAGAGTCGATTGACACTATGATGTATCGTCATATGATTGGGTCCTTGATGTACCTGATCAACACAAGACTAGATATTTTATTTGTTGTGAACAAATTGAGCGAGTTCCTGATGGATCCTAGATATGTTCACCTTATTGCTGCCAATCATATTCTGAGGTGCTTGAAGGGTACAGTTGATTATGGGCTCAATTATGAGGCAAATCAGAAGATTAACCTGGAAGGTTATGTGGATTCGGATTGGGCAGGAAGTGCCATCGATAGGAGGAGAACTTTGGGGTGCTTCTTCATTATGGGATAAGGTGTTATATCTTGGTTTAGCAGGAAACAATCCTGTGTGGTACTGAGTACAACTAAAACAAATTATGTCGCAGCTTCTTCGACTAGTTGTGAGGGAGTATGGTAGAGGAAGCTATTATTTGACTTGTTTGATCTACGGTTGGATGCTACTTGTATATATTGCGACAACCATAGTTGTGTGAAGTTGTCGGAGAACCTAGTGTTCCATGACAAGTCAAAGCATATTGAGATAAAATACCACTATATCATGGATATGGTGTAGAGGGGAGTAGTCAAGCTCGAGTATGTTGTGACGGATGAGGAGATAGATGATGTGTTAACCAAGCCATTATCCAGAGTGAAGTTTGAGTACTTCAGGGAGAAGCTTGGTGTTCATCAGATCAAGATTCCTTCCAAGGTGAAGTGATGAGTCCATGGGCCTTTGTGATATGGTGGTAGGCGGTGCCTCCCATGGTCATATGTAAGTGCTACACCTTTTTGACATGGTGGTAGGTAGGGCCTCCCATGGTTAGATGTAACTGCTTTCTGACATGGTGGTAGGTGGGGCATCCCATGGCCAGATATAAGTGTTTTTCCTGTATGAAACGGTGGTAGGATTGCTTCCTCACATCGTCAGATGAAAGCACTTAGTACAACATCCAGCATGAAAAAGGGCTGGCTCTGTAGTGTAAATACTTGTAAGAGGAAAGGTGATGCATCTTATGAAAAAGGACTGGCTCTGTAGGGAAAATACTTGTGAGAGGTTGGGTGTTGCATCTATTATGAAAAAGGACTGGCTATGTAGGGGAAATACTTGCAAGAGGTAAGGTGCTACATCCAGTATGAAAAAGGACTGGCTCTATAGGGAAATATTTGTGAGAAGCCAGTTGCTACATCCATTATGAAAAAGTTTTGGCTCTGTAGGAGAAATCCTTACAAGAGGCAAGGTGATGCATCCGGTATGAAAAAGGACGGGCTATGTAGGGGAAATTCTTTCAAGAAGAAAGGTGATGCATCTAGTATGAAAAAGGACTAGATTTGTATGACAAATCCTTGTGAGAGGCAAGCTATTGCATCTAGTATGAAAAAGGACCGACTGTGTAGGTGAAGTCCTTACAAGGAAAGGTAGTACATCCAACATGAAAAAGGGATGTCTCTGTTGATGAAGACCTACATGTAGGCTAGGCATACAACCAGCATGAAAAAGGTCTATCTCTGTAGAGATTCCTATGACAAGAAGAATTGAGAGATAGCACTAGTTGATCGAGATAGTGAAAGAAGTAATGATGATGATGAATGAGTGATGATGCAGCTTTGATGATGATCTAGTGATGATAAAGCTTTGATGATGATGTAGTGATGATCCAACTTTGATTATGATCCAACTTTGATGATGATCTAGTGATGAACCACATGATCAAGTGATTATCCAGACTTGATGATCATCTAGACCTGATGTTGATCTAGTGATGATGATCCAGTGATGATACATACTTGATGTTGATCCAGAGAAGAATACTTGTGCTGATGAATTGTGTTAAGAGAATAAATAACTAGTTAAGAGGGAATGTTGATGTATTTGTGACATCTAAATGTATTCACTTTTATATTTCATATATTGTATTTCATTGGTCCCAGATGTTCATATCGATAGAATCATTAATGTAATCAAGTCATGTAAATTCATAGAGGTTAACCCTCCTTTATTGATCAAGGGTTAAAGTCCCCACAGTTTCAGGGAACTAGGGTTATTAGACTCTTCTAGAGAAGTCATCCCTAGTAAGTTGTTTTCAAGTCAGGAAATGGTATAAATAGAGAGTGATCCTCTCTATTTATCATAGAGTCATGCACACTCACTTGTAGTGCATGAGTGAGAGAGAAGGATCTAGGATAAGAGAGAGAACAGTTGTTGGAGGTCATCTTATTGTCTTTTGGTTTTACTGCTTCCATTGGTGCTAATTCTATCTCTAAGGAAGTTGTGGGGTTTTCTCCTTTATGGATTCCCCGAGGAAAATATTTGTGTCTATTGTCTCATGTGGTTGATTGTTGTGCATATTATTCTCTCAAATAATATCCTAATGTAATACTATCTAATTGATAGAAATATAACATGATCCTTTATATGGAACTTCACTCGATGTTGAAGCTACCTTGTCCCTTACAACCAGATAATCTTTGTGGTCAAGGGGTCTGCTGCTACCTCTTATAGACTTGAAATTTGATCTTCCAAATGCCGTGTCTTTGAGGATGGAAGTGTTTGATAGTATGCTTGAATGGAATGTGTTTTTGTGGAGAGATATGATTATTGGATATGCTCTGAATGAGAACAATTAAGAGGCTCTCAAGATGCGTTGGAAAACATTGATGATGGGGATGAGGCCGAATGCAGTTACATTTACAGTTACATTTGGAAACTTTAGTTCCCATCAATTTGGAATTTCATTTAAAGTTGCATTTGGAAACTTTAGTGCCCAACAATTTGGTTTTATGGGCCTCAATTTCTCAAGTAGACCAAGGATTGGAAAGCTTGGCATATATGCATCCACCATAGAGACTGTATCAGAGTGTTGTAATAACCACTACAAGTGTTATGTCGGCGCCTATCATGGGACCCCAAATATATTTTATAACTCCTCCAACACTTATTTATTTTCCTAATGCAAGGAGCCATATTGGTATTATGGTCTCTACTTCTCCTCTTATTTCTAGACCCCTCATGACTATGCCTCCTATCCATGGACACGTATTTTGGATTCTCCCACTGAAATTGACATTTCTAGAACATGTATTTTTCTTAAGAAATTCCCATGTATTTTGAATACTAAAATAGGATTTGACATATTTGTCTTCTGTTTATTTTCTTTGGGACTCACAAACTGGCATTTTCCAGTTCCAAAATGGTGCAGAATTGATATTGAATGAAAAAGAAGAACCAAAGAGGTAAAGTGTATTGGCTCACCTTGAACATGTTATATTTCGTTATTACATTTTTGGATAATTTTTTTAGTGAATGTTATGAATTTGTGAAAGGAGTATGAAAATATATCAGAGCTCTATTTTTTGAATCAATATGTGGTGCAAACTATGGGTTGTGTACAAGATGTATGAAGTGAATACTGCAAGAAATGATAGACAAATCCAGACCCTAGACTCATTAGAGATCTCGAACTAGTATTATAGCTCAAAACATGAAATCACACTAGAATTCATTCAACTAAAACATGCGATCAAGATAATCATCTCAGCTCAGAAGGAAGAAGTGTGTCACATTAACATATCAATGACATGAAACCATTCTAATAATTTCAACCAATATATGAACCTATAAATGAGAATAGGAAGACAAAAGGAGACATTATTTTAAGCACCTAGACTCTAGACTTTATAGGAAGGTTTTGAAATGTAGATATATCGACTTTGTTTAGCATAGTTCTTAAACATTAGGGTCATTTTATCATGTTCTCTAAAATATTTTCCCATTAGGTAATGAATTTGATCACAAAACTTTTTACAAGTGCATGCATGCATGCTCCCTTCATTATTTTGAAGGTTTGTAAGCTGCTCATTTGGTTTTCATCAAAAACAAAAAATTACATATCTACTTCCCCCAAAAGTCACAATGTTCTTTCTATACATGTAGGATGATTATATACGAAAATAGGGCCATAAATATACTCTAAACCTTTTATCACATATCCATGTCAGAAGATGATACTCCCTTTATTACTCTGAAGGTTTGTAAATTGTTTTCTTTTTCTAACAAGAACAAACAAAGAATATGATATTGGCTTTATTACTCTGAATATTTGTAAAAAAATTTCTTTTTTCTGACAAGAATAAACAAATTAAAATAAAATATATTTTTTCTACAATATCACAGGCCCCACATATACTACTGTACGCCAATTATATACGAAACAAGGCTGTAAATATTCTTTACCCATTTACTCCTATATCCATGTAAGAAAATGTCAAAGTATCATTGCCATCTTAAAGAAAAAAATGTTAATATCTTGTATTGGCCATTCCATTTACCATGTTTCATCTAGAAGGTCTGAATGTGGTCAAGAGGAACAATACTGACTGTTAATTTCATCATCACTAGCCTCATTGAAGAGCCTTCCACTGAAATCATTAGATTATTTATCCATGGGGGGTTTATAGCTAGTACATGTATCCGACATTTGAGCTTAATCATAGGTGATCATATAGTTTGTATATCTCCCATCTTAGGTGCTGGATTTCTTGACCGAGGTCCTTAAATCTCTATTTTTTTTCTTTTTAATTTTCATTTAGAGTATCTCATTGCCATCTCTCATCTTCAACTATTATTTTCTATCCACCTCTTGGTTATTTTATACCTATCAGAGTAGAGCTTAGATCCCCCTACTTGGGCCTTTACATGGTTCAATTGTTTTGTTAGTCTTAATCATGTCATGGTTCTTCTTTATGGTATAATTCTATCAACTTAGGTCCTTGGACAGCTCATGTTAGAATTCTTGTTTATTTTTATGATTTAAACACTAGATTAACTCCTAATATTACACAATAAATATGGAAAATTAGGAATCATTTTCCTATTCTTCTGAAATGCTTAAACAATGCCAGAATTCTTATACAACTGCCTTCTATTGAGAAAGACCCGAAAACAACCCAACACTTCCAAGTATTTCTTGAGGTCATAGAGAAAGAGAATAGAAATATTCAAGCTCGCAAAGTCTTGATTGAGAGGTGCAAGGAGGAGCAAGAGAGCCAAATGATTGAAATGATATGCTGCCATTTTTTGTTTGTTTTGGTGTGGAATCCTTTTATATCATGGTTTATTGGAGATTCTCTATGGTAGTGTTTTCTGCTAAATGTGTTTTCCATCACTGGTCTGGTGAAGGAACAAGAATAAGAATACAAGAGGTTGAACTAATAGCAGAAGAAGCGGATCATAAAAAAATTGCATATGAGTATACAAAGAGAGAAGAGTAGAGAATTTAGAGGGATGTTTAAGAGAAGCAATCAAAATAATCCCAATCTTTGCTTCAAGAAGCTGAGAAAAGGAAAGGGAAAAAAGGGAAAAATACTGCCATTGAAGGGGTATACAACATTTACTTATGTGCTTTATATGCTATAGTTTTGTTAAGTAAGTTTTGCAAATATTAGGGTTTTTTTGTCTTAGAATATTCTTACACTTGTGATATTATCTTACCATGGTTGTAGAGGAATTGTTATACATTTCATATTATTATTTTATGATTATTCTCACTTTGCTTGAAAATTATCACAAATCGGTTTATTTGATTTACTTTGTATAATTTATTTTATGGTATTTTTCAAGTCTCATTTTGATATTATACAGGATTATAAATAAATTAATGGGTTTATTAATCAATTCGATATATAATCCCGATGCCAACACCAGTTCATTTTCAATATTGGTGACACTGGGAAACATCCTTCCTTAGCTCCCCTTAGGTTGCAATCATGTCTTAGGGATTTCTCACTTGATTGCAACCTTGGATAGTAACACTATCTATTGAAATCAATGAGATTTGTAAAGGGTGATATAAATTAGAAACTGTGCATCACCATATGTGCACCATAAGGATAATCCATCGAGTCTAGCAATAGTGATACATACCTCACATGGATTTGGAGGTGTGAAGAGAGGAATATATTACCCAAGGATCTATAATTTGCTCAAAATTGCAATGGATTCAATATGGATGAAGGATCCAAATTCTTCTTTGACTTCTTCAAGAATAAAGTGGTAGTGATAGGTTGCTTCATGCATGGTTGGTAGGAATCCCACTATAAGATATATGAAAATCCCTCATAAAGTCCTCGTTGGGCCCAAGATATTTTAGACATTGAATTTGAAAAGGAAGAGCTCTTTTCTACACCTTTTTCAATGTACAATGGGAAATTCCCAAGTATGTATAGTTTACATTGTTAGTTTCACAAGGTAATGTGGGACATGGTACAAGGTTCTTCTTGTTGCTTGGAGTTTAAAGCGTTCTCCTCAATTCAATTGATAGAGTCCTTTAATTGAGTCTTTATTAAGTTGATTCCCAATAATTCTTCCAAATTATATATTATTGCTCAAACTCGGACCCTAAGGCAAAGGGTTTTCCATGTCATCGCACAACAAGTCGACTTATGATAAAAATATTTAGGGGGGATTCCCTAGGTTAATACTACTATGGATTTAGCACTAAGAGTTCAGGGGAATTACTAGAAAAAACCACACTAGAATTAAGGTTTAAAGTAGAAATATAAGAAAGTATGATGTTAGGAAAAGGATCGAAATCTTAGAGATCATTGTCTTCACCATTTGGGTTATGGAGTCAAGTAAATTCCACCATAATATTTGGCACAAGAAACTCAAAGGAAAGAGGTGTTTGATAGAAATCACACATCTCATCCAACCTATAGGGATTATGCAACTTAAAGGGTCTATGAGGGATTTACCATAGTAAACACTTGCGACAAGAGCAAGGGTTTCAAGGATTGAAGGACAAGGAAGGATAGTCGGTAAGACACCAAACTAGGAATAAAATCCTAACACACCAAACAATGTTTCAACCTTTAATAAATAAAAACAAGAGTTCTTACTTGATCATTACCAATAGCTTCAAGAACCAAGCAAGGATCATCCACAAGGGATAATCTTTCAAGGGCTAAAGACGCAGGAAGAGTGTGGACATACGACCAAACTAGGAAAGAAATGACTCAAATAAACCAATTAGTACTTCAAACTTTCATAAATATAACAAATATTGCTTAATTTAATTATCATCATTATCCTTTCATAATCACATAAATCCATCCACTGCACAAGCATTGCATAAATTCCTCATCAAGGTTGTTACAATAACTCATATATGCACCAAAAGGATCCAACTCTTAATCTTTCATGGGATTTATCCCTCATTTAAAACATGAAAATGAAGTGAGGAGGAACTAGCTCACCTAACACAAAGAGGGAGAGGAGGAGCTATCCTTTTATAGGATAAATGATTCAACTTCCATTACAATAAAAATTGAATAAGTCCATTAAAAAACCTAAAAACGTGGGGAAAATACATCCTCCAAAAAAATGAAGAAAAATAAGTCCACTCTAAGTACATCAAGTAAGGCCCAAACAAGTCCTCCCAACTAGTGCGCTAGTCCAACTCTAAGATGAGATCCATTAAATGGTGTTTATTATGACCCCTAAAGTCTCCAATGTCTAGGTGCTACATCCAAACATGAGAAAAACTGTGTGCTAGAGCCAAAACTACTATTTGATACCATGTTCCAATTCGTAAGAAGACCTAGACATGTGGAAGCTAAAGAGTCTATTCATACAAGAGGGGTACATGTGAGCCAAGGAAACCAAACAGTCCATACATTAACCAATGAAATCCCTCCAAGGCATGCCACATCATCCAAGTTATGCCCCAAAATATCTAGTCAAGTTCCATGTCATCCCTTCCAAAAGATTACTTTAGTACTGCCCTTGGGTTCAACACCTAATACTGCTAATTGTACTTGTTATTTTGTAGGTCACCTGAGGAAGGATACATTCCTATGGTTTTTACTCACATAAATCCCTCCAAAATATGTCCGTAATTGCACCCTAAAAGAAACTTCAATAGTTTTTTATTACTGACATAGTTTTCTTGGATTTTTGTAGGTCATGATGGAGGCCAAAGTTTCTTGTATACTGTCTACATACTACAAAAATGGCCCAGAAAATTCCACGAGAAGCCCTCTGATATGTGCCAAAGGAAGATAAAAAAGGCTATTGGAATCTGCAATAAACATTGTCATAGAACTGCTGAATGTAGTTAGGGTTTGATGGCTCTGCATGTCGAGCACATCGTCTCCATAGAGGAAAGTTTGAGGGGATGTTTTGCTGGTATAAGAATCAAAATGTTGGTGCTAATATTCCTTCCTTTGCTTGAGAAAGGTCTTAGATATGTAAAATTTTATGAGACCATGGCCCTTATTACAACCCTTCTTCATGTATTACCATGTTTGTCCAATCCAATGGTGTGAAAGAAGATGAACCAAATCCATATCTTCACAAATTTATGGAAATTAGATGTGTACCTTTAGAGGGAACTATTTGTCATATTATTTTATAGGCTGAAGATATCCATTATTAAAAAAATCAATAATCTAGGCTCCAAAACAACCATTTCTTAAGTGTATCTGTTGGTTTGAGAAGCTACTTGCACGACTGATCAGCAACATTTTTTCTGCATTCGCACCATAGATTACTGATAACCCATGCTCAGGCCCAAAAATGGTTACACACCACCGATATTTCCCTTTTTTAGGCACAGTTAGGACCTCATAAATGCTAGTTTCACCTCAAAAAATTGTGCGCTAGTACACAAGCTGAATTATAGACCTCACTTATGCTTCATTGACCATTGGTAAGGTGCACCGAGAATTTGATAGATATATGTGTGTGTTGTTCTGAATCGGGGCCAACCTCACAAATATTTCATTCCTCATGTAACTTGGGTAGGATAGATGATGAAATTTGCGAGATTGTTTTGACTTTTCTATTTTTGGAAATTAAGAAATAGGATAAATTCTATAAACCACAAGTGTCATTTTGCAGACTCTTAGCATGACTGGAGTAGGAAGAAGAGAAGGAGCAGTTGGACTAGCTGACTCAACACTATTTTAAGCTGTTCCAAGGAGGATGTCTTCAATCCACATAATTGAGAAATCCATTTGACTACAAGTGGAAATGTTTTATGGTTCGAAACCCATTAATATGTTTAACCCATAAAAATTTACGTGACTAACCTTGGTTGGCCATATTAAATCCACCAATGAGGGATAATAGAGATCATGCATTCCTTGGCATTGTTTTAGTATTGGTTAATAGATCAATCATGCACCCTTGGAGATATCAATGTGGTTGGTATATCATCATGCATGGAATGCATAACTATATAATGAGTCAGTTTATAATGATCACTTGTATTTTTTTATGATGATAATAAATTAATTATTTTTTATGTTTGAGGAGGCTCTTAAAGCCTCGAATCACTCATTTCTATATTTTTTTGTGATCATTTCAAAGTACGTTATTTTCATATCCAAGCCATTTGAAGCCTGTGTTCCTAGTATTTATTTGAAATTTAAAATAGGAAAGCAATTTATTTTGAGGGTTTTATGATCCACTAGATCCCTACTTCAAAGAAAATTGTTTATATAGTCATCTATATTTGTTCCTTTCTCAAATTTTATCATCATCGTATTATTCTTAACTTGGAGGTTTGGAAAAGTGTTAAAGTGCATTTTTATAATTGCATCCAAATTCCATAGCAAAACAAAAGACCCTAAATTCCTCATTTGACCCTTCTGTAGTATAAGAGTTCCTTTCTAGAGAGAAGCATAATTATTTGAATATCATATAATATATTAACTATATATTTGAAAGGACCATCCCTTAATCACTATCACATAGGTTTAAATCATTATTTTTTGTTTTGTAAACCTTAAGAATAACTATTTTAGTGTCAATATTTTTGCAAACTTAAGAATTAAACTTGCACCCTTATGCTCTCGTCTTGGTCAACAAATTAGGAACTAAGTATATTATTGAATATACAAAGAGATGATCTCTTGAGAAATTTTCACATTGTTTTTTTCATTAGATGAAATTTGTTGTAACCTCATTAACCCACACACTTATATTATCCATTTAATATGTGAAATTTTTTATCTTGCTCTTTTTTCTCTCATACTTGCATACAAAACTAGTCACTATAATCAAATGGTATAGGTTTTATAACTTAGTGTTAATGCTATTGATTTGAAGGAAACAATGGTCTAATCATTGTAATCCATTCTTTTCTTATTTGGAAGGTAAATACTGTATTTTATACTCTTTAAATGAGATCTTCCATAATGTGTTAAACCACATATTTATATTTCTCTTTGTCCTTTGCAAGCCTTGGAAAACACTTATTCTTCCATGTTTTTCATGCATTGTAGATCTAATACTCTTTATTTAACTCTTTTGGTTTTCTTATAAATATAGTTATGACAGTGGGTCAGAAAATCTCAATTCATTTGGAACTAGCAGGTTGAGCCTTGTATAGGGCCTATTCCATGCCACCGACACTTGGTAGGGCTCTTTCCAAGCAAGTGAGCCCTGTTAAAGACATCCACTCATAGAATCATCCCTGTTACTTCCATGAGAATGAATCCACAACCCGATTAGGGATTATTCCACTCAGTCATAGCCCTAATAGTGCTTGTTTCAATCCAACAGTTGCTCAGCAAGGGATCAGCTAATTTATACAACATTTAAGCTTCCATTAAATGCTTATTCTTCTTGGAGTGGGATACCCAAGGTCTATTATCAGTGCCCAATAAAATTCCAACTTCTTTTATTTTATCCATGTGTAATATATAATGCTTTGTGTGTATGATAGTTTCTCTTATCTGCCCTCTATAAATTGCAGTTAGCGTATTTTTTTGATAGCTTGGCTTTGCTATATTTTATTACACCTTGTCGAGTTTTACCTATATGATATATTAAGTGATAGTAAATTATTTCATATCACCACCCATACATGTCAAGTTGTACATAAATTCGATGGTTTCCATCTTTCTCTTTAACTCCAACAATCTATTGCGATCGCTGATACAGATGAAAAATAAAAATCGATAATTGTTCCACATGAATCCATGCATATGGATGTGTGTCTCTATTTTCCATGTTAATGAGATGTTCGAGACTCCCAGTTTTAATTGTTGGATAAATTTATCTTGGCAATAGCAGCTATAAACACCTTGCATAGTTAAACTCTGAAATTGAAACTAAACATATAGCATCTTCAAACCCATTTTGTAAAGATTTTGAATTTTTTTTTCCACAAAAATATTTTAGTATCTATATTTGTAAGCACAAATATATAAGTATATATATTTTAGTATCTATATTTGTAAGAGAAAACATATTTGAGTATCTATATTTGGGATCTATGTATCATTACCCAATCAGTTTGTGGGGTTGAGAGTGTTGGAGACATTACCCACCATGCACACTTAATTTGGTCAATTTGACCTTGTTAAACCACTATCCTAAGTTTTATTGACTTAAACGGCATCAGATCATCACATTATGACATCAGCATGAGCACACCCATGCCTACCTTTAGTCAAGGAGGCCAACTAATCCTTTTCCTTCATTCGGGGAGGCTAACTAGAGCACTCTACGGGTGATCTGAGTGTCATAAATGCACCTAATTGCTAATTTATTATTACAATTAGTGAACCTAAGTGGTGAGGGTGCCTCCATTCATTATATTGATTATATTTATTAATATTTATGAACTGGAGTCAACTAGGGCGCCTCCAACCACCTCTAATGACCAGTTTGACTTCAGTTAACCTCATCGGGGTTAATTGGAGTTAATGATTCGCTACCATTTGTTGGTTGACATGCAATGACATGTTTCTAAGCTAATTTTCGTTAGACTCAGTCATCCATTGCACTCTGACTTCAGTTAGGACTCAGTTGATTCAATCAGCACTTGATTAGTTGGTTAACTAAGTGTGTTTACTATGGATTACAGTCAGTTAAGCTACACCCATTCATTCAATTCAAATGGCCACCTTGGGAATTCAAATTGTCTTGGAATTCATGCACCTTGCATGATCATTGTATTGTATTATTCATTATTGATTGATTATAGAGAGCTGCTACTTCCATTGCAGCACCATTATTCCAATTTTATGCTTAATTGTCTGAAATATTTGTGAGACTGTGTTCTTAGTCCCTAGATCACTTTGAAATATTAATATGGTATCAGACCTCATAGCGGGATGAAGCTTAAATCTCTCAAAAACTAGGTTTTTGACAGATCTTGCATGAAAAATTGAGCCAAAGATCAAAATTCTAGCATTGAACTAGAAGCCAAGGATTACCACTTAATACCCCAATTTAAGGAATTGTTAGTCAAGATTGCTTGATCAACTATGTTGGGTGTGATGAAAGACTGAAATGTGTAGCCTGTTTGACCTTACGGTGCCCATTTTGTTGTGATTTGCAAGTTTTAACAAGTGAAAGCATTCACTCCATTAGTTTGGAATGGACTCTTTCATAGAACTCTTGAATCCGTTCAATTTCCATTCATGGAAAGGAGATATGGAGATCCAGCTATGTGCCAAAGGAATATATCGGGTCACTATGAACACTGAAGAAGAGCTAGATTCTTGAACAAGAAAGATGAAGCATTCAAATTCTTGTGCCTCTCTATTTCCCAGGATATTCTTTTCCATCTCTCGGGATTGAAGACTCCAACGGAAATTTGGGACAAATTGGAAACCTTGTATGGAAAACATGATGATTTGAGAGTATACCAGCTTGAAAATGAGTTGATGTCTCTCCATCCTTCCAATTTCAAGACCTTAAATGGTTTTTTCATAAAGTTCAAGCACATTGTCTTACTATTGAAGTAGTCTAAGGTGGAGAAGGAGGAGGATCAACTCATCCTCACCATACTCTCCAAAATTCGAGATGATTATTTCGTGTTTGTCTCTACATTCCATTTGGGGAAGCTCACAATCCCTGGATGGAAGATGCCTTCACTCAATGCCTTCATTGAGTCCCTAACAAGTGAACATGATAAGCTTGTCAAAATGGGGATCATCAGATCCTCCCGTGTCAAGCCCTCCATGTCTTGGGGCCCAAGGATCTAAAGGGTAAAGGAAAGCAGTAGAAGAACCCAAAAATTTTTTTGAAGCTCCTAAGCCTAAAGTTGAAAACCAGTAGCATGAAGAGTATTCTAGCTCGAAGAAGAACAAAAGCAAAGGGCATTATGGAAAGTAAAAAGTCAAGTGTTCATACTGCAGGAAGGGATTCCACCCTAAACATGCCTGCATGAAAAAGAAACTTGATGAAGCTACTTCTCGTCTTGAGAAAATCACATCAACGGTCCAGAAATATTTTGGAGGATAGATCAATACAATCAGGAACCACATCATGAAAGAGGTCATTCGCTCATGCGAATCACTTAGAAGTCCAAAGCACTTTTGATAGATTCTGGAGCCTCGAATCACATGATGGATGTCAGATACTCCTTCTCATGTTTGGACACCAAAAAATATATTCCCATCCATATGGGAGATGATTCCACAATCATATCCAAAGGACAAGGTACTGTAGATATTCAGCATGGATATTTTTCCAATTTTATGTATGTGCCATATCTTTCATCAAACCTCCTAAGTGTTTATCAAATGACACATACAATAGTTCCCAAGAGAGTCTCCTTTATCGTAAATTATGTAGAGATCATAGAACTTGCATCTAGAAAGCTTGTAGCAAAAGGCCTTGCAAACCATCATGCAAAATCCTACGAGTTCTCGCATTTTGTGGCAGATGCAAAGCCCATCGCATCACTGACTCATGGAAATGAAGTTAGTAGACTGTGGAATGAGAGGTTCAGCCACCAGAACTTTAAATACATGCAGAAATCATAGAATAATTTTATGGTTGAAGGCCTCCCATTCACCAAAGCTACCACCGGAATTCGCAAGGGTTGTGTTGTTGGCAAGCACCCTGGGCATAAGTTTGATCAAGGGAAGGAAATCCGAGCATTATGCATATTGGTACTGATACATCCTAATATTAGATGCCCATGCCTATAACATCCATGAATGGATCAAGGTCCATTCTAAATTTCATTGATGACTTTTCCACTTACACATGGGTCTTTTCTATAAAAAATAAGTCAGAATTCTTGGAAAAATTCACTGAATTGAAGGCCTTGATTGAGAATCCATCTAGAAAAAAGATCAAGATTTTGAGATCTGATAATGGTGGGGATTATGTCAGTAATGAGTTACTACATATATTTTCCCAAAGTGGTATTAATATACAGCACTCAATCCCCTACACTCCCCAGCAGAACGGTGTAGTGGAGAGGAAGAATCGGTCTATCAAGGAGATGACCACCTGTATGTTGGAATCAAAGAAGTTGGATCCAAATTTGAGGGATGAAGCCATACATGCTGCAGAAAATATTCATAAATTATTACCACACTCATCCATGAAATGGAATACCCATTTCGAAGCATATTTTGGACACAAGCTGGATGTGTCGAATCTGAGGGTGTTTGGGTCCACTGCATGGGCCCAAATTCTGCTTGATAAAAGAAGGGATTTGCAACCGAAAAGAATCAAATGTATATTTATTGGATATCCTGATGAATCTAAAGGCTTCAGGATGTTGGATATCAAAACAAAATAGATCATCATTTAAAGGAGTGTCATGTTCGATGAGCCTCTTCAGGAGGTGGAACTAGTGAAGGAGAAAACTACTGAATTTCCTTCCTATTCTACTAAATATTTGGATGATGTAATTAGGGGTGATGACCCTGATTTGAATCCTCTGATTTAATATCTTAGTGAATAGAAAGAATCAGATGCTGAATCAGTACCTGAATTACAAAATCATCTCCCAACTTGGGCCCGACAGACACTCTCCTCTACAGGTGATAACATTGGAAATCCGAATGATCCAAGGAGAACCCAGACTGATTTCCAAAGAGCATTTATTGCGATATCTTGTCCTAATTATTTGTTGTATGAATATTGGTATTTGATGATAAATTCAGACCCTAATTCTTACTACCATGTTTGGAAGGATCCGAGATGGAAAGTTTCCATGGATGAAGAGATGAATTCTCTTCAGAAAAACACTACTTGAGAGCTAGTTTCTCTTCCTCCGGGGAGGAAATTGGATCCATGCAAATGGGTGTTTCAGACTAAGTTTGTGAGAAAAACTGAAAATATAAGGCAATTATGGTGGCAAAAGGTTTCTCCCAGGTCCAAGGTGTGGACTACCATGAGACTTTAGCAGCGGTTGCAAAAATGGACTCCATCCGCCTAGTTTTGGCAATTTCTGCATCTAAGCACTGGGAATTGCATCATATGGATGTTAAGTATTCCTTTCTACATGGAGATGTTCATGAGGAGATATACATGAAGAAGCCTAAGGGATACATTTCTGATCCATATTTGGTTTGCAAACTAAAGAAGTCACTATATGGGTTAAAACATGCCCCAAGAGAGTTGTATTCCAAGATGGATGCCTTCCTTCTCTTGCAAAAATCCCAAAGGTGTAAATAAGACACAAATGTTTATATACATCATTATTATGGTCATATAATTATAATTGTTTTATATGTTGATGACTTACTTATTACAGGTAGCCTAGTTACTTCTATTTTAGTCATCAAAACTGTTATCCACAATGCATTTGAAATGAGCGACTTGGGGCTCTTGAAGCAATTTATGGGGCTTGAAATTAAGACATTTTTTGATGGGATAATGGTCACTCAGTAAAAATACATATCAGACCTACTATTTAAATTTGACATGGCTGAATGTAAGGCTTCTCCATTCCCTTTCCTTTCAAGGATCAGCCTTGAAGAAGGAAAAAGTACACCTCCCATGGACTGCACTATTTTATCAATAGTTGATAGGTGGTGTGCTCTACTTGACTCATTCTAGGCCTAGTATCTGTTATGCCATGAATTTTGTGTCAAGTTACATGCAGCAGCCTCATGATATTTGTAGCAGGGATTTCTCCTTGCTACAGAGGCATGAATGGATCCCTTCCGTCTATAGGACAGAAGGGTAAGTTCCTGCATGTGGAAAATGAATAAAAGAAACTAAACAGAAAGAGAATCGAATGAAAAAAAGAAAATGGCCATGAGTCCCTCTGCAAACAAGGTTAGGGCTCCACCTTGGCTACCTGCAAACAAATATTGAACAGAAATAAACCTGCAAAACATGTTAGAAATCAAACCTGCAAACAATTAATGGTCAGAAAAAAACTAAACTAACAAAGCAAACACATAAACAGGGCAATGTTATACCTCTCCTTTGGTGAAATGGGCCACCAAGCCCTAGCTAGAAGAAGAACCTCCCTATCTCACTCAGCAATGGAGGAGTTATGGTTCAATGGGGAAGATGAGTGGAAGAGAGGGGGATGTGGGTCACTTGAGAGGCAAAGAGGTCTCAAGGCATCTACGAGAAGCATAATAGTATGCAAGAGAGGTGTTGTTCGAGAGTGACCCCCCACCCTCCTCTTATAGCGTTTTTTAGGGTTTTAAGCCCTTGGCCTGGGCTTTAGCGCCTTTTTTTTGGCTTTTAGCTCCTTGCACCCTAAATTTAGCTCCTTTTAGGGTTTTAGGATCCTTTGAGGAGTTTTAGCCCCTTTTTGGAGGTTTTGGACCCTAGGAGAGTTATTTACGCTCCGTTTGGGGGTTTTTTAAGCCCTTTTGTTCCTTCTTAAGCCTTTTTGAGGATGTGAGGGTCTAATGGGGTGTTACAAAAGTCGTGTGTGGGTGTCTTTCGCTGGTGTAGGCCATGTAGAGCTGAGTGAGGGTTTTTTCAGGTTAACAGATTTCCCCATGATGTGGGAGGGCAGGAGCTCATCGTATGGCCGAAAGACATCATAGGATTTGTTGCGTAGAGGTGGTGCTTCCAAGGCTGGGGCATGGTCGCTTTTGGTTTTTGTATTAATATGGTTCCAATCAATGGGTGAGATACAAATAATGTGTGACATGTATATGGATGAGGCAGGAATCCCCATGCTCATGACAATGTCAAAAAAATAATTTAGTCTATACACTAAAATACAAGAGCTGATCATATACAACTGATGATACAATAATGGTTGCCTCAATGTGAGGCTGAATACAATACTGATATGAAGAACTGGTGCATTGGACCGATGTAATGCTATATATTCATAATTGATGGTCTTTTGGATCTGGAACAGTACATAGTTGTATGTACTCGCTAACTGAAATTCAAAGTCTCCATGGTACAAGAGTATCCTGCATCAATCATAAATCTATATAGAAGCACTGTTGGGGATTCTGAACACTGTCTCCAACAAAACCTGGAAATCATAAGGGACATATCCTATTTAGGTCCCTCGAATAGACTCATCAATGTGATAGAGTCAGGTTACATCTGGGGTCTTCGACCAAATACTGCATGGACCAAACCCTGTACAAATCTCAATAGTGCGATGATGTAGTTGAAGTCGAGCACATGAGAAACAACCATCCCGAGAGGCACTAAGGACTCCTCTCAAGTTGTCCAAGGAAATCATCAATGAGGTTAATAAAACCAAGATACATGGACCTCTAGGTCTATCCTCTAGAATATGTGTGTTGTTGTCGACAGAGGGAGACCTGCCCCTAGTCAGGGAAATGATGTTTCCTTGACCAGAAGCACGAGGGAAATAACTGAAAGGTGTGAGACAATCTGTGGAGTGACCCACTAAATGGGGGGGGGGATGGGGAGGGAAAGAATTGAACAAGGGTAAGGGGAGTGTGGTAGGCTAAAACTTCCTTTGTTTAGAGTATGATGGCAGGGCAGACTAGGTAGCAAATGAATCTTCACTCATGGGAATTGGATCATAGCTATAATACTGGGAATGTCACTGTAGATGGGAAATACTTGGATGAGGTAGATGTTTTTGATATTGATGGGATCCAAGGAGGACACATTGCATAGTACTCTAAATAAAGGCGACCCAATGGGGGAATGCTGCCAAATTGTTTTTTGTGGGGAAATGTCTAGGGACACCGTTATGGTACGATCTCGTGGATTTTTTGTAAGCCCGAGAAATTAAATGCTCGATGGTGCTTTCAATTTTAGAGAGTATGAAAGCACGAAGAAGACTCTAGTGGGGGATATTTTTCATTGGTAGTCTCCTATGCCCGAAAAAGGATAAAAGTATACATAGGAGCGCTCGCCCATCCTGCAGAGGATGAGAGACTTCTTTACCGTTGGTAGTTCAATCAGGTCGGAAAACGTTAAACCTGTATTGACTGGACGGTCATTCAAATACTTTTATGAGCATGAATGAAACCAAGTTTGCTTGACAATATTTTGTTGATGAGAAGGTTGGAAAAGAGCTGAAAGACAACCCGTGGTGATATTTTTCATAAGGTGCAGCCCCTCTGCCCGAGAAAGCATAAAAGTATGCAGAGGGGAATGGTATTGGCTTGAATACACCAAGGTGGTCCTTTTCATTTAATGGTCTACATGGTCTGCAAAAGGAGGTAAAGGAGATGATGTAGATGCCATTTCCTATACTTTACCAAGCAAGAAAGGAGGCAGCTACGCTCGGCTCTCTTTTCATTATTTTAAGGAGTCGAAAAAGAGCTTAAACGAAACTCTAGTATGGTAAACCGATTGTGGTGGCACAGGCGGTGCCCCATGTCAGGACGGTGGACAGTGGTCCAAATATCATCCACACAATATGGATAGAATAGAAGGCTCTCAAACATACCAATACATGCGTGGGATAGATCGCAATAGAGGCTCACGATTCGGTGCGACAGTGGCATGCAAACTGAGGTAGCTCTCGGACAGAGGTGAAGAGAGTTCTGTGTGAGTTGCGGTGGATGGACTTGACTGCATGTGATGTGAGTACAAGTACAGGGGAACTTATATTCCCAATACATGCAAGAAAAATAAATCGTTTTGTGGACAATGGTCCAGAGACCCGTGTAAGGTGCGGTGGATGGAGAAGGAAACTATGTGTTAAAAATACAACACAAAAAATCAAAATGGTAACCCTTAACGGGCGATGGCCTGATAAACCACATGAGTAGTGGTAGGAAGGAGTGATACAAGTACAGGTCCACAGATACTTGCATCGTCATGCTTTGGCTCGTAGATCGAGGCTACTTGTGGGAAATGGTCCCGAAATTTAATTTTTTTAACATGAGACGATGGTCTCATCAAGATAGAAGATGGGAATTTGAGCCCAAAGGTGTGAGAGGTGTCTCGAATAGGATTTGGGTGACTTTGGATTAGCAGCTAATGGTGCTGCCCCTGAATTGTGCTAAAAACATTGAAAAACAAGAAAAGAAAAGGAAGCGACTCATTGGTGATGTTAAGCATAAAATATCTTGAGGTAGAGCTCGTCGCGGGGGTTCTCCAAGAGTTGTCCATCAGAGTCAATAAGGGTATATGCCCCTTTTCCGAGGCAACAGTGGATGACATATAGGCCATACCACATCAACTCGAACTTTTCTTTGCCCATCTTATTGTTGGGTTGGTCGTAGACTAGAACCATATGCCCTTCACTAAAGGTGTGATGGTGGACATGGGAGTCATAGTGGACCTTTGACCAATTTTTCGTTGCTTTAATGGCTTGGAGGGAAGCTCAATGGTATTTTATGGTTTGTTCGAGTTGGAGGAGTCGTTCTTCTAAAGGCGAAGTGTCAGGGAGAAGTTCTATTGTGAGGCGGAGGGATGGGATTTGGAACTCTATAGGGAGCACTGATTCAACACGATGTACTAGGAGAAAAGGAGTGAAACAAGTTGCGATTTTTGTGGATTTCCAATAAGCCCATAGGGAAGAGAATAGCATGTGATGCTAGTTGGATTTATGAATTCCTACCATTCTTTGGAGCATTTTTTTGGTAAGCTTGTTGACTACTTCAACTTGGTCATTTCCTTGGGGGTAGTAGTAAGATGAGTACTGGTGTTCGAATTTTAACATTGTTGACAATTCAGCCCATAAGGCATCTTGAAATTCTGCTCCATGGTTTGAGACTAATTTCTTAGGAACACCAAATCATGAAATAACATGGTTAAAGAAGAAGCGTGATGCGGTTTTAGATTTGCAATCAAATGTGGGCACAGCCTCTTCCCACTTAGTGAAGTAATCGACTTCCATAATGATGTATTTATAACCATTAGCCGAAATGAGGTTGATTTTCATGAAGTTGATTGCCCATTTGTAGAAGGGCCTAACTTTGACTATGGGGTGTAACGGTGCAGGGTGCGATCTTGCCTTTTGGGAAAAGAGCTGACAGCTGTGGCAATGCTTGACTGCCTTTATGTAATCAATGAAGATGGAGGGCCAAAAATATCCACCACGTAAAATCTTATGGGTGGTTTCCAGGCCTGAAAGGTGGCCACCACATGCTCCACTATGACAGTCCTTGAGGATGGCCTTGGCCTCGTCACGGGTGAGGCAACGACGTAGGTTGGTGAATGGCTTGATGTCGGATGCGTCACCTATCCTCACGGTTTAAGTGCGCTGCGAACTTCTATGTTCGTAAATAAAGAAGGATGTCCCCATACCATGGGTCATCTATGGATATGACGAATAGGAAATCATGAGGGAGATCATCCTTGGGGGGTGATGACGTAATTAGTAGGGGCAGATCGGTAACGAGTGTGGCCAGTGCGAGTGCCTTTGTGCTTTTTGGGGAAACGAACTCTAAGTGGAATTCTTGGAGGATAACTACCCACTTAGCTGCTCGACCTTGTAGAAGGTGGTGACTTAAGAGGTACCATATTGGATTTGAATCAGCCACTACACGAGTATGGTTTGTGATGATGTAGTGGTGCAACTTCTGAGCCGAGAAGATGACGGTGAGGGCCAATTTATCCTCGAGTGAATATCGTAACGGGGGTCTTGTTAGCTTCTGACTGATGTAGTAAATCACGTGCTCATGGCGAGCATCGTCTTCTTGGACCAAGACTCCAACAATGGCGTTGTCCAAGGCCAACACATAGAGAATGAAGTCTCGGGTGAAATTTGGTGCTGAAAGTAATGGTGTAGAAGCCAGGGCTTGTTTGAGTGCATCGAACGATTCTTTTGCTTGCTAATCCCAAACAAAGGGGAGTTTTGTGTGGAGCTGGCAAATGAATCCGTAAGATTTTGTTGCATACTCTGGTACAAAGTGACGAAGGAATTTGGCCTTGCCTTGGAGGCTCTGTAGTTGGTGTCAAGTTTTTGGGGAAGGAAGATCAAGGATAGCCTAAACTTTGAGGGGATCTACCATTATCCCTTTGTGAGATACGATGAATCTGAGTAGACGGTCTGCTGGGAAATAGAAAATGCACTTGAGGGGATTCAAGCAAATTTTGTACTTGCGGCAACGTAGAAAGATTTGCCGCAAGTCGTCTATATGTTGTGCTTGTTTTGGTGATTGAGCGGTAATATTGTCTAGGTAGACCAAGATGATGTGAATTAGATCATGCAAACAATATGTCATGGCACGCTATAAGGTGGATCCAGTGTTTTTCAGGCCAAAGGGCATGACTCGATACATGAATATGCCCCATGGGGTTGTGAATGTTGTATTATAATGGTATTCTTACGGGATTTGGATTTGGTTATAGCCAAAAAATCCATCCATGAAGGAAAAGGCCTTATGTCTGGCGCATGCATCAATAATATGATCGATGAAGGGTGTTGGAAAGTTGTCTTTGGGACACGCCCCATTGAGGTCGTGAAAGTCTGTGCAAACATGAATGGTACCATGTTTTTTGTTCACGGGAACAGGATTAGAAACCCAAGTGGTGTAGGAAATGGGGTAGATGAATCCGGCTGTGCATAGCTTCTCTATGTAGGCTTTCACTGTGGCCACTTTGGAAGGGTGAATCGGTCATTGCTTTTGGCATATTGGGTCCACATCAGGCCATGTGTCGATGTGGTGTTCTATGATGGATGGATCTAAGCTGGGCATTTCAGTGTATGACCAAGAGAAGATGTCATAGAATTATTGGAAGAGATATTTGTAGGCAGCGACCTCTTTCAGGGATCAAGATGCCCCCAGCATGATTTCTTCAACAATCTTAGAATTGGTTGAGATGTCAATTTTGAGGGTGGGTGAAATGTTGGCCATTTTCCCTTCTTCAAAGCCATCTAGTGCCGGGATGGGGTTCTTGAACCAGTCGACTTTCCCATGGATGAAGTCTTTAGTCTCCACAGAAAACTGGTCATACTGTGACACAAGTTAAGCAACGAAGAGACAGGTCTGATGGACCATCATGGGGGGTGGAGATAAGCGGGTCAGTTGAACTGGACATCATGTAAATGGACATGGTGTTTGAATAAGGTGATGAGGGGTGAACTTCTTCGATCAAGGTGATCTTAGACTCAAGGAAATGTTGACAGAAGTCAGCTAGGGCCATTCAAAATTCGGGTATGTCTTGGCAATGGTGAGAGTAATGTCCATACAAACCGCAGAGGTTGCAAGCATGGTTTCTTCTTAATGGCTTGGTTCTGACTATTGGTGCGGTTGGGATTTCAACCATGGGGATGTTTTCATTTGTATCCATGGAATCTAAATGTGCATGGATCATTGGTATTTCAGGGCAATTCTGAGTTGGGTGGCCCTGTTGCTCGCAGACGGTGCAAGGCGGGACTTGTTGTGGCTCTGCGGTAGGTTTTGACTTGTGTGGTTTTCCTTTGTGGATCAATGGTGGTGATGGTAGGGATAACGTTGGAGGGTGTTGTTAACCCTTGCGGATCATGATAAGTGAGTTGATCAACCGTCACGATATTCCCTTCATGAGGGAACATCATGAGACAGGAGATAGTTGATGCGACCGCTCTCATGGCGTACATATAACTTCTTTCGAGGAGAAGGTTATAGTCCAATTGAGTGTTGACGACCTCTATGTCGATCAGCACTGTCTTCCCAGCTAATGTGATGGAGACATGGGGGAGGATTCCTTTGGATTTAGTGGTATGGCCATCATTATCCCGCAGAGTTGTGGAGGATGGTTGCAGAATTCGGGATCCAAGTTTCTGCCAAACCAGGGTGGACATAATGCACGTGGATGCTCCCTCATCCACTATGCACGAGTGCATGACCAAATCCTGGATAGACACCATGATTTGGAAGGTGATGGTGGATGGCATGTATGGTTCTCCATTCTTCATGTTGAATGTGATCAACTTGTTGTCGAAGGGGTCTACGGCCCCAAGGGAGGCTAGTAACACTTTCTGCTGCATTGGGCATGTTTTGAGTACCTCCAGAGCAGACATGGCCATTAGTGTCTGGCTGTTAACACCCAAAAAGTGTTCACTACCTCATCTACCCTAATACATGGCTCATTTGACCATTTTCCTACCATATTTCCCTGAAAATCCCACTAAAAAGCCTCCAAAAGGCCATAAAACTATCTAAAAAGCCTCCAAAAGGCCAAAAAACCCCTTTTTTCCTCCAAAAATATCAAAAATTCCTCTAAAATAGCAAAAATCCCCTAAAAGGGAAGAAAAAATAAAATAATGAGGAAAAGGAGGAAAAAACCCTAAACAAGCTGCCCTAAACCATATGGTTTCCAAAACCATGGGCCAGCACTCCACCACTAAAAAACTATAAATAAGTGATGGAGACCCCTCATTTCACATCCACAGTCACAAGCATCCTCACTCTGCCAAAATTGCTCTTGAAATACTAGCTCACCCTTTGAGCTACTTTCACCATTGAGAGCCCCTTTTGGCCCATTTCCACCACTGGAGAAAGAGAAGGAGCAGCTGGAGCTCGGAGCAACCTCTCGGATCAGCGCAAAGGGCTTCACCAACCTCCACACCGGAGGTAATATCAATAAAAAACCATTCTTTATATTTTGTTGTTTTGTTTCATGCACGTGTTTTAGATTAGTTTTTATTCCTGTTTAGCATTGTTATTTACATTTTTACTAAACTGCTACTAAGGAGTCAGTTATCCTTAGTAGGTGCTCATTCGCACAAGCTAGGGGTAAAACCCTAGCTACAGTTTTGGCGACTCTACTGTTTTTCTTTTGAATCTCTATTTTCAGTTAGTTTTTTCCTTTCGGCTGTCCATTTCGGCCGCCGTAAACCGCATTTTTTCCTTCCGCAGCCGCATCCCGACTGCGTCTTTCAGGCCTTTACCTGCGACTCGACCGCGGCTATCAGACCGTCTCCGGCGCCCTGCCGACGGATTCAAGTCTGTTACCTGCGATCCGATCGCAGCTATTTAGCCTGTTTGCTGCGATCTGGCTGCACCTGTCGGCCATTTTCCTGCGTCCTGACTACGCCCGTCAACCCATTTACTGTGACCCAAACACGGCTTTCAGCTCCTTAACTGTGTCCCGACCGCGACTATCATCCCATTTGCTGCGAACCGAATGTCGTTTTCAGCCCTTTAACTGCGTCCCGACCGCGACTATCATCCCATTTGCTATGACCCGAACGTCGTTTTCATCCCCCTAGCTGCGACCCGACCACGACTTTCATCCCTTTACCTACGATTAGACCACGCCTGCCGTCCATAAAGCCGCGACCTGTCCGCGCCTGTTTCGTTCAAACCCGCGGTCCGACCGCTCGCTTTTGCCTCAAACCCGCGGTCTGTTTTCTGCATATTTTACTGTTTTTAAACCCAGCCCCTTTGCTGCAATATTTTCTGCATCTGCACAACCATCTGTTCCACCTACAGCCCTACTTCCTTACAGCCTTTTCTGCAACATAATTTCTGTTCCATTTTTTGAAATTTCAGCATTTTTTCAGAAAATTTTGCATGTCAAAGTTGTGGATTCAATATTATTGATTAGAAGGTTGCCCCTTTGTGTGGCACTTCTATTTCGGGTTCATCACCTCACGAACACACACTCTGTCACCTAATTCAAGTGAGACTTAAAAACTACTTAACTCAACCAACATTCTAACCCCATTTGGGGAACACAAAAGAATCTTTGTAGTTAGGTAGGATCGGGGGGATAGGATTCCAACAACACCCCTCAGTTACTTACACTTGAGACATAGCTGTTGTCCACTTAGGGAACCAAAATCCCCTAGTATTTTTTGGCACGGTCACCGCCAGTTTACCAGAGGGCCTCTCCCTTAGGAGGGTTGAAGTCGCGAGATTGGTTCCGGAGGCCTGAGTGGAATACCGCACTCCATTCAGTAACTGAAGGGCTACCTTTCGCAGTTCTCGGGATATCCCTATATAGGGGTATTGTGGTAAAAGGACCAAATGGCAGATTCACCTTTCTGGACATGTCATGAATGGGGTATCTTAGTTGCCATTCTTCTAGGATTGACTTCCCGGTGTCCCTCCCGGTAGGGGGATATCTTAGCCACTTGGCTTTCCTATTCATATTGTCTGACTTGGATTTCATCACCTTGCAGAGGATATGTCTAGTTGAGTCAGACTACTTTTAGTTAGGTGTTTACATGCTCCCTTACGTCCTTTTGGTCTAGTGAGTCCACCGTTTTTATTTTTAGGAAACCTGCTGTTTGTTGGTATTCTGACCATTTCTGTTGACACTCCACCTATTGTAGCACAGCTGTTACATTGGGTGTTTTGAGTTGGTTGTTGGCCTGAGTGCCCTATTTTTCGAGCTCTCCTTCTGCACACTCGGTTGCATTAGGATTTTTGGGCTGTTTTTACTCACCTCGACCCACAGAGATTCGACACCATCTGTCACCATTGAGTCTTCGAGACATTCTCGGCGCCTCAGGGGCCAACCCCCACAGCACGGTTCACTTGACACCACCCGTCATCGACACAGATCATCTTCACTTGATACCACTTATCATAGATCTCGAGCCTTGTCACTTGACTCCACTCGTCAGTGGCATCGGCCTCCGTCACCCGATAGTGACGCCCCTTATTTTACCTCCGATTCCGAGCCAAAGTCTGAGAACCCCATTTACACTGCCCCTACCAACCCCATGGCTGGTGTGACTTCCACTCCCGTCTTGGTAGAGATCACTGGTGGCACTTCCACCACTACACCAGCTACCACTCCTGCTTTGGGTATGCCCTCCATGGGGCTCCCATCTACCGTTCCCCTCACAGCACCTATTCCCACCACAGGAATACCTGTTCCCACTCCATCATTGGCTCACACTACCCAAGGTGGTGCAGGACCATCCCACATCACCTTAGTTCCCCCACTTGGGGGAAACCTCCCTAACGCTACCCCTCCACTTGGGGGCATTGGCCTCAACTTGTTCCAACCCACTATCGTGTCACATCCTTCTTCCAATTTGCCATTCATGGCTAGTCTCAACCTGCCTAACCTAGCCAGATTAACTAACGACCTTATCCGACACGACCCTGCGTGGCCTCACATGCCCACCAAGCTCCCCTCTGACATCCCTAAGTTTGAGGGCAAGGCAGGTGAGGACCCACAAAACCACGTTATGTCTTTCCATTTATGGTGTTCCTCCAACTCCATAGTGGATGACTCTATCCGCCTCCGTCTCCTACAGCGCACCTTCACTGGCTCTGCAGCCAAGTGGTATATCGAGCAACCCCATGGCACCCATGCCACCTTTGCTTCCCTTGCATCAACCTTCCTGCAGTTCTTCCAGTTACCTGTCCGCTATGATGCGGGCATTGAGATCCTACTATCATGTAGACAGAACACGGCTACCCACATCACGGACCACATTCATGAGTGGCGTCGACGCTGTAGCCTATGCAAAATCAAATTAGACGACCGGATCTTCTTAGATTGGTTCCTCAAATCCCTTCTCCCTGTCATTGCTAAGGATGTGGCATCCGAAAGACACCAGTCTGAAGAAGAGGCCATCCTTAAGGCCCAGCAATTCGACCTTATTTACGCCCAGTCAGGTTATCTCTATACCATCATACCTGACGCCCCTCGTGGCGAGTCCTCCCAGCATGATGCACCGGGGGCATCCCACGTTGCCAACGGTATCATTGGCCGTGTCTCTTCACATCCTCAACCATTTTCCATAGCACGTCCTACCCCTGGCCCTGACCTTTCGCGGGCTACCTCACAACCTGGAGCCACCAACTCGTATGCCCCCATGCAACATCACCACCATTCTCATGGACCCTCATGTCCACCGCAATGTTTCGGTCATGCGACTCCCACTTACGCCCCCCCGGTCGCACCTCAACCCTACTACAACCAGCAGGCTGCACTAGCTCCTACGCCTTCACAAGCCCAACCCGCTTATTACCCGCCACAGGCAGCCCCTGCGGCAAACCCACAACCTGCTCTGCACCCCTATCAGCAACCCGCTCAAGTTGCTGCACCTGCACAGCCTCCACCTTCATATCATCCACCGCAGCCTGCTCCAGCACCTGCGCAACCTCAGAATCCACCTGCTGCCCAAGGGCAAGTTTACGCTCAACAAAACCCGCATCCAAACCAGACCAACCAACGCAACCAGGGCCAACAAAACCGTGGCAGGGGCCGGAATCGTGGGAATAACCAACCTGCAAACCAAGCTGGTCAACCCCCTAATCCCCCTGATAATAATAATGCAGGCCCTGCTAACCAAAATCCTGATCGCCAGCCCAAGCAGGCTAAAAAACCCAATTTGTGAACAAACCATCCTTGTTCTATTTACGGGGTCTATGGCCACTACACACATTTTTGCCCACACATGGAGCGAGTTCGAAAACTTTGGGCTGAAGATGCCCACCGCCAAGGGCAAGCGGCTCCTCAAGCCCCACCCAACCCCCCACAACCTCAGCAGCCACCTTTGGTGCTGCAGAACCCCTTACCAACCCAAGGCGTAGTGAACACCCAACCATTGGCTCCCCCTCAAGCCAACGCACCAACCCAACAACAAATCACTTACGTTGCTCCTGATCAAACCATGCATGACTCAGGTACCCACCACTTGTTGATGATGTCTTCCGATGAGGTCAACCTCCAAACCCGACGGACCCAATATGGCACCACCCCCGAAGTCCCTCCCACCGATAAACCCACTAATGCTCATCCCACTGATCAGGCGTTACGTATACCTCCACCTCCACTAGATGGCATTCCAAAAGCACCTTGTTTCCCGCTTCGCCGTATCAACAATAACCCCAATGTGTGGGCTGCGTCCAACTACAGCATTGTCGATGACTTAGCCCAATCCCCCGCAGCCATGTCTACGTTAGAAGTCTTAAAAAACTGCCCTTCACAGCGTAAGACTTTACTCTCAGCCATTGGGGCTATTGATCCAAATGATTCGAGTTTAATGGCTTTTGATTTGGACCAATCCGAACCCCGCATGCCTTCCACTTTAGCGTTCCAAGTTTGTGTTTTCGTGCGGAATTTTGTCATCCGTCGATGAATTATTGATGAAGGTGCCTCTACATGTGTCATGTCCACCCTCATCTGGCAGAAATTGGGATCCCCCCCTCTCCAACCGTCCACTACCGCGTTGCGAGCCTACGACGGTCGTTCAGCTCAACCACAAGGCCTGTTAACTAACGTCCCAGTCCAACTGGCTGGCAAAACCGTCCTCATCGACATCGAGGTTATCAATGCACAGCTTGATTATAACCTTTTACTGGGCCGTAGCTACATGTATGCCATGCGGGCGGTTGCGTCTTCCGTTTTTCGTACCATGATGTTCCCCCACGAGGGACGCGTGGTCAAGGTCGACCAACTCACTTACTATGATCCCAACGCCCCCGTGGCACCCGAGAATGTTCTCCCCATGATTGAACAACCTGTTTCGAGTGCCACCACTTCAGTTGTTTCCTCTATGGGGCCCGGAGTTTACTCAGATGCGCCCATGACCTCAACCTTCCAATCTATTCCACCCCCGTCACCCGCCACTGACGTGTCTGACCTGTGTACCCTGTCCCATAATACGCAAACTCCTACTAATCAACTTCCCTTGTTTCCTAAACCCCCTTTGGTACCTAGCCACATTGGTTCTACCCCCATCCATACCATTCCTTTCCTCTTCCCTCCGTCAGGAGTAGTTAGCGCCTCGGTCATGGCTACCCTTAGCCTCCCTAGTTTAACCTTAGGATTACCCATTTGGTATCTTTCGCCTCCCGTTCCCCCACCGACACCAAATGTCGTCCTGCAACCGGTGCAACCCATTGTCACTATTAGTCAACCACCTACCGGTGTCGCTACCCCGTCATCCTCCATGAACCCCCCCCCCCTCCTGCTACCAAGCCAACTGGGGGCAGAGGCCCTCAACCTTACTCCGTTGTCCCACCTCCCAAGACAGTCAAAAACCCCCCTGTGTTTCGTGCTCCTCCCAAATGCTCGCTGTGCGATGAGTTGGGCCATGTGACTCACCAATGTCCTCAGTTACCAGCATTACAGGAACACATGGAACTACTTGACGACGACCCCACTATCCTGGTTGTCCACCTTGATCCAACCCCCAAACCTCGCGACAAATCCCTGCGCACTAACCACCCCTATGCCATATGCGGTATTTACGGGCATTACACAAATCACTGTCCTGATCTCCCCGATTACAGAGAAGCTCTCTTTGAGATGAACAATCTGGATCTTGAGACCACACCACCCACCATTGAGGAGATCCACCCCCTGTGTTCTCCCCCTTCCGGAGAGGTTAATACCATTTATATGATCTCTTCCGCTGCTACTCCCTCGTCAACCGATTTGACGACACAAACTTTCCGCACTGATGAGGAGATCCTCGAGGCTCTCACTGCCCCGGAGTATCCCTGGGATGACATGCACCATTGTTCCTACTTTCTCCCAGATGAATCCTCTTCTAACACTGCTACCCAATTTGCAATTGAATCCAAAGACTTCCTTCCCCCCAAGGTCGACTGGTTCAAGGACCCTATTCCTGCTCTTGACGCCTTCGAGGAGGGTAATATGGCCAACATCTCACCTGTCATCCAAATTGATATTGCTGCCCCAGGAATTTCCCCCGAACTCATCACTTTAGGAGCCTCTTGCAGTGAGCAAGAGATTGAGGAATACAACAAACTCTTCAGAGAATTCCATGATGTCTTTGCCTGGTCCTACACCGAAATGCCCGGTCTTGACCCTGCCATTATAGAGCACCACATTGACACATGGCCTGATGTTCCCCCCGTTCGTCAGAAACAACGTCCCATTCATCTCTCACAGCTCACAGCTGTCAAAGCAGAGATTGAGAAACTCCGCACGGCAGGATTCATTTATCCCATTGCCTATACCACCTGGGTTTCAAACCATGTGCCCGTTAACAAAAAACAAGGCACCATTAGAGTATGCACTGACTTCCGAGATCTAAACCACACCTGTCCCAAAGACAATTTCCCCACGCCATTTATTGACCAGCTCATCGATGCGTGTGCGGGGCATGAAGTCCTCTCGTTCATGGATAGTTTTTCCGGCTACAATCAGATCCAAATCCGTAAGGAACACCAATTTTCCTCTGCTTACTACCCTCAAGGGAACGGTCAAGTAGAAGCTGTTAACAAAATCCTAAAAACCATACTCCAACGCACTGTTGACCGGCATAAGTCCAACTGGCACCATATGCTTTTCCCTGCCTTATGGGCTTACCGTACCTCCACTAAGACCGCCACTGGTTTTACTCCGTTTCATCTCGTTCACGGTGTAGAGTCTGTCCTCCCCATCGAGTGTCAGATACCCACCTTGCATATCATCGTTGAACTCCTCCCCGACACCCCCCCCCTTGAGCAACGTCTGCTATCCCTCGAACAAGCAGATGAAGATCGTCGTGCCACTCTCCAGAACATCGAAGCGGCCAAAAACTGCTCCAAAGCCGGTTATGACAAGCATGTCCACCCTCGAAATTTCCATGAAGGGGACCTCGTCCTCGCCTATGACCAAGCCCACGACAAAACCAGTAAAGGCAAGTTTGAATCCATGTGGCAAGGCCCTTACATTGTGCAGACTTGCCTCGGCAAGGGGGCATACATTTTAGCCGACTCTGAAGGCCACCCTTTACGCAACCCCCGTAATGGGTTGTATCTTAAACGCTTTTACCCATAACTGAAAATACGACCTCATTGGTCCGCCTTGTACAGTTTGCTCTCTTTTTGTTTTTCACCTTCTTTACCATAATCTTACATTCATCATTCTTTTTTGCATGCCCACAGATGGACCATCTTCCACCTCGTTACGTTGGCTTCGCTGATGGCGCAAGCCGCTGGTCTCCCAACCTAGCATCTGTAGCATGGGTCTTGTATTCCCCTTCCAACTAATTGATCCACCTTGACGGAATATGCATAGGCACCGCTACCAATAACCAGGCGGAGTATGATGCTGTGACCGGTCTCCTGACTGCTGCCCTCCAGATGGGCATATGTCACCTTCATGTGTTTCTGGACTCCCAGCTACTTGTCTCCCAGCTCAACAACTGCTACCAGGTGCGTGATCCTTGCCTATTTAGAAAATTCCTGCTTACAAAACAACTCAGCCGACAGTTTGAATCCATCACATTCACACATGTCCCAAGATCTTACAAGAGTGTCACAGATCAAATGGCCAATAACATCCTAGATCGGCATATCAATCACACCATGTAACACCTCCATCCTGCATAGCATCTCATCACAATATATAAAAAAAACCCAAAAAGATTGCAGTGCATCCACATTTGCATCCATGTACATAAACCATACAAACACATAAAATACACAAGGGGCATCCACGTGCCCAAACATCCTAGACTACTTGCATCCACGTGCAATACAAACATATCACACATCACAAAGCGCATCCACATGCGTACAACTAAAACAACATCACAAAAAGGTGCATCCATGTGCATATATATATACATCAAAAAATACATGTCACAGTGCTATACATGCCCTGAGTACCCGTGTACTCAGGTATACAAAAAATGCTTATACATCCCTACATCTCATAAAATACACGCCGTAGCTACAAAACGCGGGGGGAGTCCCCTGCACTCCCTAATGAGAGTCGTACCCCACGTCACTGTCGGTATCCGCTGCCTCTGAGTTCTCCCCTCGCTCCTCCTCCAGCAAACCCTCATCCCGTCTGAGCTCCGGTGCCCGTGCCCTATCAGCCAAGATAGCCACCCGGATCGCAATCGATCTGAAGTCGTGGGGTGCCCTCATGCAATCCTGAATCACGTCTGGATCGATGTCCCGCCACCCCTCGTCAGTCACCCCCACCAGCAAACGATTGAGCAGGGCCCGTACAGACTCCAACATCCCCTCTGCATCCCGGCGACGCACCTCCCCCCCCCAGGCAGCGCTGGAACGGCCACAATCCCCCTCCGTGCCACATGCCCTGGTGGCAGCCTCAGGACCACATATGTAGATCACCCATGTGTCAGTAACAATATATCAATCAACTATCATATCTATAAAACTTGACAATGCAATCAAACCATACGTACCATCTGGTCCCCATGCCTGTCCTAGCGGCCATGGCGCATCTAGATCTCCGGTAAAGTCCATATCTCTATATGGATAGTCCTCCAGTGTCAACGATAGCTGGAGCCACTGCAGGTACAACTCCTGTGTAAAGTACCGTCCAATGTCACCGCCACCACGGCGGCGCATCATCTCACCCCACCGCACCATCCGTGACTCCCTCAAACCTCCTACCCTGACCGGCACCCGCGGTCGCAGTGTGGGTACCCTCTCCATAAAGAATGCACATAAAAACGAACCATAGCAGAACCGCTTGCCAGATTCCTTCACTACTATCAGCTGCCACTACACGCAGGACAGGAACATCTGGCCCCACGCATAATAATTCCCAGCCAGTACATGCTCCACGAGCTGCATCTGACCCCCAGACACCTTCTTCGGTGACTGGGACCCCAAAACACGCACCACACATGCTGCCATGGCCCGTACTGCTGGCTCCTGTAGGTCTCTCACCAAGAGTGCATTCCTATGCACCCGAGCCTCTGGCCCACAGAACCGCTCCAACATGTCATCCATATCAATGTCCGCAGATACCCGTGGCTGTGTATCTGCTACCCTCCCTAGGCAGGGCAACCCTGTCAAGAAGTACACATCAGTCAGGGTGAGGTCCACCCTCTCACCCTGCACTCGGAACGCCAGTATGTCTAGCTCTCAGAAACCAACCAATCGGTTCAGCAGCAATGCTGTTGACCACATCATAGGCACCTCGATGAACTTCAGCAATCTGAATAGTCCCAGCATCGATCGCACCCGGCGATCCTCTTGAACAACAGTCACGATCTCATCCGGGATCTCTCGTTCTCTCCACAACACCTGCTGCATCCTGTCAATCACACCAAGGAACCTCATCAGACTAAAAAAAAACCCCACCCATGGCTGTCAGGCCTACATTCGCGGTTCCTAACCGCGACTGTCGGGCCTAAACCCGCAGCCCCAAACCGCGGCTATCGGGCCTAAACCCGCGGTCCAAAACCGCGGATGTCGAGTTCAAACCCGCAGCCTCTAGCCGCGGTTGTCGGGCCTAAAC